>VCRD01003848.1:7671-35585 GCA_006783055.1 Trinorchestia longiramus
TGAATGACTTAAGAATACTGAAAAACGCTTAAGTTATTATAATAGTTCTGACACCCGCTGAACGACATATATAAGGCAGCTTATAAACAAAGCGAGATCAAAAACGCTATTTTATTCATTACCATTTTCATTCTACAAATTGTTTATTTTTCAAAAACTAACGGTTTTTTATTCTATTCTCTAGATACTGATAATTTTTATAAATTTTATACGGGAATTATTTTGTGGCCTGAAAAAGGCTAATTTTAGTAAGGGCAGAATAAATACAGATGTAGTCACTTTATTCGCAGTTCATACATACGAACTCAATTACAGTAATACGAAAGGTTTTGAAAACATAACAAATTGCGAGACTTTTCAGAGATTATAGAATGCTTTGACATGTAAGTTGGTATGAGAAAAAAGCTTTGTTACTCAACGTTACGAAGATAGTAACAAATGTTGAGTATTGTGGATTTTATTAACAAATTCGGAAACTGGTCCGAGGCAAAAGTTTTGAACATATATACTTATACTGGGTTCGACAGCCTTTATTTGGCTACACAGCTTCCAGTCGGTTTTCATAGGTTGAAACTAGTTTCTTACCAAATTCTAGGATTATCTTTGTTCATTCCTTTTTTACATAAACATTCCAGCTGTTAAGAATTCTGAAGGTTCCTGTGGTGGACTCAACTTCAATTCTTTCCACAGTTTTTCAATCGGATTGAGGTCGGGTGACATACTTGGCTATGAGAGTGTCTCAACTCCAATTTCCTCAAACCATTTGTTAGTTGCCTTGGCAGTAGGCCTTCGATCATCGTCATGTTGAAAAAAGAACTCGCTCTCACGATTTAATTATCTGGCTAATTTGTTACCATCTCTCTCTAATATTCCACGAAACTTATAACTATTCATCCTACCGTCTATTAGTACTTCTATTTCACCGGTACCATTAGAAGAAAAAGAACCGCACACTATAATGCTGCAACAGCCAAATTTTACTGTAGGGATGCTATTAGTTAGTTTCTGAGCATCTCCTTTCTTTCTCCAAACATGAGTTGACATGTTTTGCCCTAACAACTCTTTTTATTTTCATCAGACCACAATACATTATCCCAAAATTCAGATAGTTTATCCTGGTACTTTTCAACATATTTTACTTCAAGCACGATACAACGTGTTTCTATTTCAACAGAGGAGTTTTCCAAGGAGATCTACTATCCAGACCTTCACGATGTATAATCCTACTAATTGTGTCTTTGCTCACCTCAATCCTTGCTCGCTGGACATCCTTTTGAATCCCTCCACAGGTTTCAAAAGGGTTCTGTTTCACTTGCCGAGATATCCTCCTTGCACAATTCTTTCCAATTTTTTCTGGCCTGCCAGTTCTCTCACGCCAAACGAGTCACACCAAACTTGTTCCACTTTTGAACAATAGCTCTAAATGTTGCTAATGGGTTTATTTAACTGGCCACAGTAACCACATCACTCTTTTTATTTCCTAATTATTATTTCTCTAACACTATATGAAATATTTTTGTCTGCTTTCATTGCTTTAATATAAAAATCACAGATATTTAGGTTCAATGCTATCGTTTGGTATCAAAACTATGTGCACTGTTATGATCATTTGAGCAACTATTTTGCATAAAGAAGTTAAACAAAATTATTTTCATCAAATAACAAGATAACATGAAAGGAAAGTGGTTAAATTGAATTTGTTCAAAACTTGTTCATTGGGCCATTTTACAAGTTTGTCAATAAAGTTTACAGTGTTTAACTTTTTTTATTATCCTCGTAGCATTGAGGAAAAAAGTCTTTTTTCATGTTCTTACGAAGGTAAACATGTTACATGTTACGAAGGTAGCAATTATAAATCTCATAATTTTATTTGAGTTTAAATTTTTCCGTGTTTCTGTGTAGTAAACAATTATAATTTGTAATGAAAAGGAGTATAAAAGAGAAAAAGAGGCACAAATAATTAACGTGGTCGCAAGTTTTCACTATGAAATTCTATTAGGAAAAAATACATATTAATGCAGTGAAGACTGGTAATTAATTTGCCTTTTAATAATACGATGCAATCATATTGATATATGATGAAAAATATATATAGCTCCTACAAGCTTTAAAAATTTATCTCTAAAAACCACGAATTACAACACATATCAAAGTTTTGTAACTGATTAACTTTAGTATGTACTGAATACTCGTACAATTAAAGCACATGACGGGGCATCACTATATGGGTGGTTCTGAGGCGCATGCCTCTTTGTGTTATAGATCTAATAAGGAAATGGTATTTCACTTCCAGTATTTTAATATATTTTAGTAGGAGGAAGTCTTAGCAAGTTTTCTAATTATAATTGGCACTTAGTTAATAGGGTTTCATATTTCGCGCAAGATGATAAAAGAAACATAAATACATTGTGAATGGAATGAACATCAAAATACGGGGTGTATTTTAATTTATTAAAATGATTTATGTATATAATTATTTATGTATTATTTATGTATGTATTTGTTTGATTAGGTATTTTTATTATTTTGTGTCCATTTTTCAATTACTAATAACTGTGTAACTAATGGTCTTAGAAAATTCAGTGTGGTCTCATTTTCACTGATATTTATTGAACTTTTGTCAGAGAAAAATATTTTGTACATATGGAAAGAGTTTTTGAACAGGTAAACGAAAAGTAAGGATATTTTTTTCGTCAATGTGAGAGGGTAATTCTAAAGACACTAAAAAAGAACAATTTACAATGTATTTAGAATTGCGGCAAAAACGTATCATTTATATGTCATTCATATATATGAGACCGTTTTTAATTTAATTTCACTATACAAATGCAAAAATTAAATTCATCACCATAGACCCCTAACTATGCAATTGATTTAAGAAGAGCAAATATTTTTGGTCACACCTTTCAATGATATCAGAAATGGCGCAGAAGTTGTTAAACTATTTCAAAATAATTTTCAAGGAAGAAGTGTAAGCAAATCTACTGTGAGAAAAACTGTTGCAAAATTCTTTACACATGGAACAACACTCAATAGAAACACAGGGAATTCCGGAAGACGTTCCACAAGAAAAATATCAGAAAATATTGAAATGATTCTCAGCTAAATATAAGAGAATGAAAACTTTTCAAATCGACAACATGAAACAAATTTATCTCGGTCAACAGTTCGTAGAATTAATATGGGAGGTTTAGATTATTTTCCGAACAAACCAAGAATTCGCCAGGAATTGTTAGAAAATGAAATTGAAAGAAGAACAACGTTTTACGGATGGCTTATGGAGAGACACGTTTTTATTTTGAAACCCTCGTTGTATCAGACGAGGCTGCTTTCCATATGAATGGTGTTGTTAATCATCAAAACAATAGATCATATTCGCCTTAGAAACCGCCACCAAAGAATTTTTAAGAAAAAAAATCTTCCGAAAAAAAAAATCAGTTTGGACCGGGCTTCTTGAGTCTAGGCACGTTATCAGACCAATTTTCTATGACGGGAATTTGAATGGCGATAAATACCTTGGCATGCTCAATGAATAAATTATTGCACAGTTGCAGTCTGTTTATAGACATACATTCGACAAAGTGTGGTGGGTGCATGACGGAGCCCCCTGCCACAAAAATATTCTCATAAAGGCGTGGTTTTTGTTAGGTCTAAATAACTATTGGCAACTATGAAATCTTTCTTTGCTAGTACGTAGGCACAACACAAGATTGATTGCACTAAACTGAAATCTAGTACTGATAGCTTGTACAGTAAGAAACGTATTTTGCATATACGTAGTTCTTTATGATTTTGGTTGCAAAAACTCATAAGAAGTTGCAACGTTCTCAGAGAGACTAAACGGACACATTGAAATTAGAAATTTGTATCACAACGATATATTTCATTGACAACAAAAATTCAACTGACATCAGTAATTCGGTTTATTGCCTCGGTTATTTTAGTATAGCCTTCAAACACACTCTGAAGGATTTATAGATTTCAGCAATTTTCTTGAATACGGTTCACTGATTCTTTATTTTTGTAATTTGTTTTCCTACTATTCTACGCACATCATTAGTTTCCTCTACTTGAATCTGTCCAAAATAGTTTTCTGTATCGTGTAATTGAGGGTTGACTCTGTCTTATTCAGATATGACGGGCTCATGCGAGTTGCTGGAGACCATAACATCCCTTAACGTAACCCCAGGCTGGACTGCTATCATGAGGTTGGCTGCATTTCCACTTCAGCTGCTGGTAAGTTGGTTTACTAGCAAATTATCGAAATTATTACATTGATTTAGGTGTATCAACACCTTAGTTTCAGCGTTCGATTTTTTAAACATGAAACTATTTCGGTGGTCATCATTCATTATTTACTATGTAAGCAGCTCAAGTACTCACAAGGCACCCTTCATCTAAGTAATATGTGTGCTGTCTCATTTGAGGCCAAGTCAAATACTGAAAATACTAGTATCATGCATTAAAGTTGAATGTGCATTGTTTAGTATCTGTACTGGGAAAATAATTCTTCGCAAAGTGTTGATGGTGTTCAATGAGACAGCAATCATCGAATGCCGCAAGGTCGTGTAGATGTATAGGCCTTCAACTTTTGAAAAATTGAAAACCTTGATGCTGCCCTCATGAATACGTCAATAGTGGATTCTTAATGGGGTCACACGATGACATCAAAACTTGCCCACATACCTGAATTGTATTTCTGAAGTCAATAGTGACTTCTATTAACGGTTTCACTGGTTAAGTGGAGCTCACGAGCTTGAGATAAATCTGATGCTATTCATAATATAATATGACCATTTGATACCAAAGCCTTTTTACTCATCAAGTTTCTACATTAACAGTCTATTTATTAGTAGCTTCAAACTTAAACGTCAGTAGGTGAAATTTATCAAACTTTCAAAAAGGCAAAAAACGACGATGATCGATTTGCATGCTTGTTTGTGATGAAAACAGATGATGTATTTACTTTAACACGAACAAAAATACTTGATATGATGTTGCTATGACAAGACATAAGTAAAACATCGTTAGCACTCGAGAATGGTTGATGCAACGTTTTATTATTACTGAAAGGAAGAAAAACACGAACTTCTGGGAAAAAACAGGGACCAGTGTGAAGAATGCGACATGAGAACTTGAGACTAACCAAACAAACTGGTTTGTATATGCAAAGTACAATGAGAGGTCCACAACTCTAATATTCAAAATAGGGCTATTATGGCAAGACAACTCTTGAGCTTACCTCATGTCTAAAATAAGTTGTCCTGTGAACTCCACGTATACTTTGTTCAGCAAATTCTAATTTTTATTGCTAATTTAAGCTAGAGATCGTTTTTTTGGCAATTCGAGGCAACCGATTTTAAAAACGGCAATTGATTTTTTAAATCATGTCGAGTTTATTATCTACGGACTGGTTCGTGTAGGTTTCACTCATAGTAGCTGGCTATTTTAAGACCAAGTGAACGGAAGTGGAGACAATAGGTATTCTTAGTGAAATAAATTAGTTGATGAACGTCTTAGTGCTTTACCTGTATCGAAGGACACGGACACGGTACTGTTGAAAGAGTCTCAGTGTAAACTGATTTTTCAGTAAATCACGCTGTCAGTCGATAGGATGTGGATTAGTATAGCGCGTAAAATTCTATAGTTACGAGTACTGGTTTTGAAAAATTCAGCGTAAATCAACGATGATTCCAGAACTCGGCAAACTCAATTACAAATATGTCTGTAACAGCTTAAACTTATCTCCCTAGAACAAAGACAATTGCGAGGCCAACTTATTGAGACGTATGAGCATCTAAACGGACTTAACGATGTTACCCATGAAGGGTTTTTCGAAAAAAGCGTTTACATACGAACCAAAAATTAATACTAATACACTCTTAGATATCCCAAGCGATGAACTTCTTTCCTATTAAAATTGAAGCAACTTGAAACCAGTTGCTCAAAAATCTCTTTTCTTCTGGTACTGTGAACACATTCACAAATTGTCTCGACAAATATTGGAATACGAACTCCCCCGTATTATAACGTACTAATTTGGTGTCCTTAACTCCCAGGGACTATGTATAATGTGGATAAATGCGCGTGACTGAAATGCCTACGTGTGAGTGAAGTACGTGTACGTGGCTGAATTGACTTACATGGTTGAGGTGTACGTGCGTGATTGATGCCTATACTTAAGACGGTATGGGACTTGGGTATCAAACCAAGAATGGGCCAAACGGCTCGTTCCTATTGCCTCATTCTATTCTATTCTTGTGTTCCTCGTCTTTATTTTTCCATTTATGTATTCAGATTTCTCTTTATGACATCTAGGTATATAAAACATTTGGGGGTACAATAATTGTGTGGTTTTACTAACTGATAACCGTTATAAATAAAAAAATAACCTCCGCTGTTTTTATGAAATAATATTCATTAGTATGACTTCATTGCGAAGGAACTGTTTGAATGGCCCTGGAACATTTTATTATACATGTTATTGATTTACTGCACCAACTAAGAGAATGAGCATTAGTACTTCTCAAAAAAAAATATACGTGATTTATTCTGTGATTACATTAGGAGGTCAAGATGAATTGCGGGCACTACGCAAGGTTTGTAAACCATGGGTCAAATTCTACACCAATGGGCAAAGGGAACAAGAAACAGCTAGGATTTGGCATCGTTATGGTTTGGCGGGAGCTATGAAGAAATTGTAAACGATTGTTAGGTTTATCTTACAAAGATATCTGGTTATAGCCAGAAAACAAAAATAAAATAAGCTACCCAAATCTAGCATAGGCAATTCGTCCAGTGCTTCATTCAGATCAGATAAAATGTCACTTCCTGCTTTCTAGGAGCTTTTTCCAGTGGAAAAGGAAAGGGATTTACGGAACTCTGATGTAAGCAGTGTACAATACTTAGCAGTGATGAAGACTTTGTACATGATTGACTAAAGAAAATTAAAATTTCGGCCAATTAGAACTGGACGATTTATTTCGATACCTAGGGTGCTAAAACACCAGAAATGTTAGCTGTGGCAATAATTCCAATGTTTTTATCATTTGATAACTATCTACTTATTATTATCTCAAAAAAGTACAATGGTCGAGAGCTCTCTACAATCCATGGGTTTCGGAAATTTTCTGTAATTTCTTCTTATTCATTGCAAATGACATTGCTAAGCAAAAACTAGCAATAAAAAATTCTATCATGATGGCAGACATGAGAAACGAAATTAAATACACAGAAAACTTGAACATATTTTACTCTACTAGTCACGGAAAGTGGATGAATTGCAACTGTGTACCCTATTATGACAGTAAAATTCGACGTTCTAATTCGATAGAAAAGTCGGATACAAAACCAGAATTATTGTAATGCAACTCTGAGACTAGTATCTAATGAGGCATATCAATCGTATCTTAACTTGAGCATGGTTAGGTCCGACATTAAACTATCTAATTCGATGATTAGATTTCCACAATAGGACGGAAAAAAATTTCCTGTCGCTTACCACATTTTACCTTGAAATAGTATCAGCCATAGCACTTGTAAATTGCACTGAAGATTCGGCACTGGTAGCGCGAAAAAAAAAACTATCACTCGTAAATAGAACCGATGTAGAATACACGCTGTTTTCTTTCCACTACGGTGTGAGTTGCGTTCTCTGCGAGTGTTTACTATTTTGACCTATGGCACGGGCATGTTTCCCGCTCTTTGAGTCATCTAAATCATGCATAATACGCAAATCTTCCAAAAGAAGCCCCTCAACACAGACGATGTAATATACGTGGAAGATCTGCAGCCTCACGTCAGCATAATGGTTTTAATTTGAATTGCTTTCAATAAAATTAACATTTACCCCACTTATTCTCACGGTGCCAAATTAACCAACATGGCTACAAGCGAAGCTCGCACCTTCGCTTATCGAAATCAACCTTCCAATCCATACTTCTCTAGAAGTCTTAATTTTTTTATCCGAGCATTATAAGTTAATTTTTTTCATAATCAGTAACCCACCAAGCTAAGTAACTATGTTAACCCAAGTTAATTCATATGAATTGCCGTTTCTCTTTATTTATCCCAGGATAATGCTATAATACCAGGCGCCATTTTACGTTTTTTTATTCATAATTTTTACTTCTTCATTGTCAAGCACCTACTTACTCCATTATAGTCCCTATGACCTTCATTGCTTGAAACCCCGCCAACGCATTTTGTGGGGAATGTCATAACAAGCTGTGAGGCTGCGCTTCACGTCCTAATTTTTCCTTTTTTCACTTGTTCCATGAACACTGCTAGTCACATAGCTTCGTGAGAGTTCCTCTGTGTCTGTTATTTTTCGTATTGTTCAGATCAATATTTCTTTTCACCCTCTAGTGTGGTCTACAAGCGTACTTTATTTCATTTTGTCGGAAAGCCCTACGAGTGTCAAGAAGCAAACCTGTGTTCAAAAGATAACTTCTAGACTGAAAGAAACTAATTTGGTGGAGAAAACCAATGTAGCATTTTATCGAAACAGGGAGAGAGATCTCTTTCCATTCTTTTAAACCAAAAAAAGATTTTGTAGCTGTTGTGACGTGTTGGGACTGTTAGAGGTGATGGATCTTTCAAACCATGATCCAAGTCAATGGAGATGTTTTGTACATAGTTCAAAGAACAGTAGAAAGTGCGTTACACCATTATAGAAACCTGATCGGTGCAATTCTTATTGACCACTCTGTGCATTTAAAAAATCAGCATGAACACAAAATATCTGTATTAGATCCACTCAAATATCGTAGACATAAATGAATCATGTGTGCTACTCTGAAAATGATGTTTTTGCTTGATCAACAAGAAGGCTATACAAAGTTTCCCTGTTTCCTCTGTTTATGGGACAGTTGAGCTAAAGATAAACAATAACAACAGAAACTATAGCCAGTTAAAGAAAGTTTGACTATTGGGTAGAAGAATATTATACACCAACCACTTGTTCAATGGGATAAAATTAACTTCCCATTCCTTCATATTAAATAAATGCTGAAGAAACAGTTTGTGAAAGCTGTTAATGTGAAGAGTGGCTAATTTAAATTCAACTGTATAACATTTTTTGGCTTAAATTGTAACAACATATAAACTGTAGTTTTTTATGGGATACAAATCAGAAAGTTAATGAGAAATTAAAACTTCTCGAGTTCTACATTTAAAAAATGTCGGAAAAAACATGGGATACATTTGTGGTTCTTGTGAGCAGATTTTTTGGAAACAAAAAGGCTGATTACTATCAGGATTTGGTAGTAACAGTAGCTGATAGCTTTCATCGTTGAGGCTGCATCCTGAGCCTGAGAGTCTATTTCCACAAGGGCCATTGTGATAAATTCTCTGTTAACGCTGGCGACGTGAGCGATGAACACAGAAAGAATTTTCATTACGATATCAATATTACGGAGGAAAAATATCATGGTCTTTGGAACACACACACGTGATGGTAAACTTCTGTTTGAGTATGTATTCAACGAGAATGTAGAAATCAAAATTCCAGACACTTGTGCAACCAAAAATTTCTTCCAAGATTATACAGGGTGTTCGAAAAAAAACGATCCCCAATTTTCAGGGGCTGTAATTCAGAAACTATTAAACTTACAAAAAATTGAAAAGTCACAATTTGTTTTCTTATGCTTTGGTATCATTGATACGGCTTCAACTCGTAAGTTGAATTACGTATGAATAGGAAAGCGCATTCAAAAGCATTTTCCTGAAAGACAGTCTTCAACAAAGATGACTATTTGGAGAAATGTTACCAGGTACAGAACCGAAGGAACAAGCCTGAATCTCAATAAAGGTCGATCAGGACGAAAAAGAACGGGGCGATCAGAAGAAAATGTTCGAATTATTCAAGGAGCACTTACAGAAAATCCGAAAATCTGTGGCAGAAAAAATGGATTAGATGTAACTAAATCTACGTTCAACAGAATTATAACTTTGAATTTAAAGTGGTATCCTTACAAGATGCATGTTCGGAACAAACTCCTCGATAACGATCTTCCTCGGCTCCTGAATATTGCTCAATGGTTTTAGCAAAGAAATGTTCGGTTAGTGGACGACATTGTGGTTGGCGATGAGGCCTCTTTTCATTTGAATGGCAAAGTAAATAATCACAACGTTCGCACATATGTACCGAAGAACCCACCTCCTAATTTCAAATTTGACATAGGAATTTCGAGAGAGAAAGTGTCTGTGTGAATGGGACTTTGTGGTAATGAACATGTCATCGGTCCTTATTTTTACAAGAATAACTTAAATGGAGTTGAATACCCTGATCTAATCAATAACAGGATCGTTCCAAAACTTCGAGAAACACATGGAAACAGAATCAATCGAACCTGGTGAATTCAGGACGGCACTCCTGCGCATAGAACTGTTGCTGTAAGGGAAAAACTGAATAAGCTATTCGACAATCGCATTATCGCTTTGAATCATCGTATCGAGTGGCCCCCCAGATCGCCTGATTTGATGCTGTGTGATTTCTTCCTTATGGGACATCTAAAGAGTAAGGTTTATAGCTCTCCCCTGCGCGATACCGTCGAACTGAAGCAAATAATTGAAAATGAGGCAATTTGCTGCAAGGAGATAATGCTCTTGTTAGACGAGTGATGGCGGGAATGAATAGGCGAATGCAACTGCGTATTGAAAGAAACACACACACCGAAGGAAACGAACAATAAGAGGAACATTTCGATTGTTTTTTTAGTGGCATTTTCCATTTAATAAACGGTTGAAAGTTATTAAAAACATGGTTTTAATATCATAAAATTCGAAGTTTAACAAAAGTTGGCTTACAAGTTTTCAGTATTGGTCATTAAAAATACTGCTTAAAGAAAATGGTGGGATCAATTCATTTGAAATTTGGTACAAAGATGAAACAAATCTTAAGAAACAAAATGTGGCTTTTCGATTTTTTCTAAGTTTAATAGTTTTTGAATTACAGCTCTTGAAAATTGGGTATCGTTTTTTTGAGACACCATGTATAGGTATAGAAACGATAACTTGTGCTTTCTCCATTATATTAGATCAATAGTTTGTATGTATTTCATAATAGAAAAATTCATCTTATATTGCAATTATCCTTTCAATTTACGTTCACTTTTTATTATTTGGTTTAAAGCGATAACACTTAAAAAACTAATCATACCTAATAAATACATTCAGCACGTCGGAAGTATGAACATGTTGTTCAATGAAAACCTGATAAGTTAAAAAAAAAACAGATGCTAGACGTGGAATCAGCACTTTGAAATTAGTTAAAATTATAATTAGTTTAGGTAAAACATTAGGGAAAATTAATTTATTAATTAGGTACAATTAATTTGTCAATTAATTAAGAAATGAAAGAAAGGTCATGCCGCGTACTAAGCTATCGTGTACATTTTTCTACCATACTATTTATTTCTTTATGAACTATTCTATAGGTAATTCGTTTAATTTGCTTTTCGTTTCAACTGTAAACACAGGTTGGAACCGTGGCGATTTGAGCGGCTTTACCGTAATATTCAGATTGAACATTATTTACATCAACGCTAGGAGTACGAATGATTATTGTCTCGATATTCTTAAAGATGAAATCTATGAACAAGGGAATACCAACACGTTGCTGCCAAACTCTGCCATATTTCAGACTATATTTTAATTCGATCACTCAGTGACGTCCTTATTGTTTCTCTATAGGGACGTTTCAATGGGAAAAAATTATCGGTACCAAACAGTAATGCTTACATCCTCAAATACTTTTCTCATGTTGCCTGATGACATAATAACAATTAAATTGTCGTTAGAAATATAATCAGGACTTCAAGTGATAAATATTCCTCTACTCATAATCATGAAGTTCGTAAGACCAAGCATGTCCCATGGGGGGCAAAATAGTACAACATGTTGATTAAATTGCACATTTATAGACCACGTCAAATTACGAAAATTGGACTATGTATAAACAATAGTATAAAAAGGTTAATAATATATCTAAAACCCATCAATATATAATAAAAAATATATAGGAACATGTATAATGAATACGTGAACAAAAATATACAATACCCGACTTTTTTCTCGATATTATGCATGAAAATTATTGTAGGATTATTCCAGAACGTTCTAATACATTCTACTATTTAGCAACCGAACTTTCGTCAGCATTCATTTCCAATAACGTGTCATTGATAGAGCAGCTCTCGTTCTGAAAGGTTGTAAGCATGGGCAAGAATAAAGACATCAGCCAAGATCTTCGCGAACGTATTGTGGAGCTCCATAATGAAGGTTTAGGATGTAGGAAGACAAGTTCACAACTGTGGGTTCTTATAGCCTAGGTTGAAACCATAATACGTAAGTAAAAATGCCGGAATACGACTCTTAGCAAGCCTCGAACTCGCCGTCCACGGAAGATTAACGACCCTGCTGCTCGAAAATTGGTCTGAACAGTAGGGCAGAGGCCTCAAACTACTCTTAAAATAATGAAGGATGATCTCAAGGCATCTGGGATCAAACTAGTAAACACACAATCAACAGGGCACTACACCGTGTAGGTCTTTGCTCCTGCACCCCTGACAGGACACCTCTTCTCCAGAAACGTTATGTCAGGGCCAGGCTGAAGTATGCCA
The DNA here is from genome assembly GCA_006783055.1 of Trinorchestia longiramus. Classification (NCBI taxonomy): domain Eukaryota; kingdom Metazoa; phylum Arthropoda; class Malacostraca; order Amphipoda; family Talitridae; genus Trinorchestia; species Trinorchestia longiramus. Next base: position 20,295 of record VCRD01003848.1, read on the forward strand.
ACAACCATTTGAACAAGCCAGCAGCGTTTTGGAACTCATTACTGTGGTCAGATGTATATTAGATACATAGTATTGATAGTGAATGAAACTCAAGGTAAATACCATTCAAAATAAAAAAATCAGGATCAGGAATGAGTTACCTATTCCTACCGCCACTGTAACAATTCTATAGCTCAACCTCTCAGAGTTTAGAAATAGTAAATACTTCGAGTTAAAATAAATCTATTTTTGGTTGTATATAAACTTTTTTATCAGTTCTTGACCAGTGATTCGTACTTCAGCAGCGAAAATTTCAATCAGTTATACCACAGAATTTTTTTTCTATCGACCGGACAATATCACGTTTTAAAATACTTGCGGTTAATCGACTCCTGCACGATGCTTATCAGACATGAGATATAGAGCATGGAATAAGATGAGACGCTTGGCATACTGTAGATCCAAATCACTCCTATTATACTTAAACTTTTTTCTTTCAATTTTTTGGGAATTTGGGATTTCATCCGTTACAGATCTTATCTTAGATCGGATGCTGGCTCTCCAGCGGTCACTTAAAGATGCCCGACTATTCGATCAATCTTTCGCCCTAGAAAGACAATATTGCGTACGATAAATTGCTAAAATTCGAGGTAGATATTTTCACATTCTATGCATACAACAGGTGATGAACAAAGCAGTGCAAACTATTAATAATAATGAAAATGTTTTCCTATTTTGCACCATATTAATTAAAGGGGAAAAATTAAACGGTAAAAAACTATCTTTATGTATGTTACAAAATATTCGCCTAATAATATCACTGAAGATAAATTACATACACGGTTTTAACTGATTCATCTCAAGAAGAAAACACGTTTGGCCTAGTAGAACATAGTTCTCAAATCTTTTTCGAAGTGCAATATCACGCATAACATAATTGATCCTCAGCTGCTATGAATATCAGTAGTTCCCATTTCCAATGATCTGCTAATCATATATTAATCTATCTTATGTCTATTGAGTACCAGAAATAGTTTCATCACAATGGTCTCCGGACACAAAGGTTCCTCCTAAATGAATTGTTTTAGTTAATGTGGAAACTTTCTGACTATTAAATTAAATTTATTTTCCAATCCTTAAGATTACTCTTTGTACTGTATTCTCACACAAGTAAATGTAGTTAAAAGAATATAAATGGAGTTTTTCTATCCCTCGTATTTGCTTGAAACAATTTCCTTAAACTTTAGACTATTCCCCATGTTTTTCCTTTTGATTCAACCTACTATATTTGAACTGATGTATTTCAATGGTGTTTAAATCAGAACACCCTGTCTAGAAAGGGAAGCTTTCTGGTTCTTGGTTAACGGGCTATACCGTATTCTTAATGTGCTTCCTCTCACCTAGCTAAGACTGACCTCGGTCAATAATTATTCAGTAATCCCAGTTTTATCCGTTGCACGTGAAAATCCTTAACTACAGGCTCTTCCTATTTGATGACTAACGACTGAACCTAAGACTAATGGCCAAAGGGGAGGCACATGGAATACGAGGCCACTACTCTCGATAGATATGAAGCTGGAGCACTGGTCGTACTCAACGAGTGATGATTCGTGATCAAGTCAATGATCTGACGCATGTAACATAATGAATCTCCAAGGGAGAGTTTTATGTCTGCTCTTCTTCATCATGTACGTCAACGATCTTGACGTCGGGCTCATCAGTAAAATCAACAAATTCACCGACGACACGACACTATGTCACAGAAAGTTTACCGAAAGAGACAGAATGACTATTCAATCAGAATTCAATCGTCTACCACAATGAACAGACACCTGGCACATGAGCTTCAACATTGTCAAATTTTCAGTTATGCACTTTGGCGCTAATCATTGGTATGTCACACATACGAGGAACGACACATCTATTGAATAAATACAGCAACAAAGAGATCTTGCTATAAATGTGACTGAAAATCTCACACATGACAAAAAGGGGAAAAATATCAGAAAAACGAGTAACATCGTTGGTTTCATTTGTATAGAAGTCAAAAAGCATCATTTTACCGCTCTTTAAAACTTTAGTGCAACCACTTCTAGAATATGCAGTGCAACTTTGGTTTTTTACCCTGCGAAGAAATGTTTACAAATATGATACAATTCAGCGTAAAGCAACGATTATGATTTTTTCAATTTCAGCGAATGGCGTCTTCTACAGCTTAAGCTCATCGTCCTAGAAAAAAGAAAATGATTAAGACAACTCATGGAGACCTATAAGTATCTCAACAACTTTAATCAAATTCCGCTAGAGGGGCTTTTTCACAGGGTCTATAACGTACAAACCAGAAATAACGGTCGTAAACTAATAATAAGAATCTTCACGACATCCCAGACTCAGAAGTTCTTTTCAGTCAAAATTGCCAGAACTTGGTACCAGCTACCTGAAAATTTAGCTTCTGCTGGCACTGTAAACACATTCCAAAATCGTCTAGACAAATATTGGTTAGGGAACAACCTAGTTTTGCAAAATACTAATTCCATATCCTTCTTAACTCTTTTGGCCTGTGTATGTATGTTTGCAGTGTATTTGAAATGCTTGTAAGTGATTGGGCGTGCGCACGGGCCTGAAATATCGATGCATCATTGAGGTACATGTACTTGATTGATGCCTTCACTTAAGACGGCATGAGACTTGGGTAACAGCACAAAAATGAACCAAACGCCTCGTTCCTGTTGTCATATTCCATTTTATTTTAACGGTTAAGCAGCTTCATACAGGGGTTGGACAAAATATAGAAAAAAACTGAAGAAAACTAATAGATTTTTCGTGTGTTCTGCTTTGAGAATTAATTCTTCCATAGGATGTCATATTACTACCCAGGATAAACTTGAAAAAGAGAGGTAAAATAAAAAATAAATAATTCCGCTATTCCAATGTAACACCGAGTGCAGTATAACTCCATAATGCAATGAATTGGGTTTTCAAGTCCTAATGCCAACAGTTTACGGTTAGTGGTGACGCTCTTGTAAATCATTGCGTGATACGGATTCTACGCACAGTAGGTGATGTAATAGCGATACAAATGATTATTCCCTTTTCGCACAGCTTAGAGTTACAAATTATAAACCGAACTTTTTCCGTTTGGTGCCTATTTATAACAAAGACCAGAAGTTGAATACGAATCAAAAACTGAGATCTTGAGTCAGAATCAAGACTAAGACCAAGACCTGCGCACACGGTGCACAATAAATAACTCGAACAGAAAAGTAATAATACGACAATAGAAACGTTACAAGATGGACACAAATCTATCTGAAGTGGAGCAACGAGTTTTTCTAAGTTAATTTTGGATTTCATTAGGCAACTACGATACGCGTTTTATATACTTTTGAAAAGTCAATATATGAGAGAAGCGAAAGTGCGACAAGCATTAGCTAAGGACTGGCCACGTTTGTATTGAAATAGTAATGCAAATCATAGCGACCGACAACCAGCTAGCGGAAAGACTGTGAAATTCAATGTCATGATGAATCTGCCCACAACCCCTTAGTATAGAAGATGCAAGTACGAACAAAAATTATTTCTTGAAGAAGAGAAACATAGGAAATAGAACTAGGGAATAATATAACTGCATTACTCAATTATCAATCATGACTTATATTTCAAACAAAACTGAAACTATTTGAACACGCTTATGAGTGCTCAACACGAGAGTTTATTATTTTTACCCGTCAACGAGATCAAAAACACAAACAAACAGGATAAGATTACTACAACGTCGCTTCGGCGAAAACTCTGGAATAAGAACGACTATTTTTATGAGCGAGCATTGATTTAGGGAGTGTTGCCTTCTGGGTTTCCTAATGATCTGCAATCACAATTTAGATAATGCAAAGAAAATAAAGTTTTCATGAGTAATCGCTAGTGACACGAAATTTGCATTCGTTTCCCTTAAAATAATGTATGTTTAATACGTATAAGTTTAATATTGTGGTATCACATTTCCTTTTATTTTCCACCCACTTCTCAGGTTTGTGTATTTTAATGGCCCAACCCTTTTTTTGTCAAACAATATTTATTTTTCTTTAAACGAAAAATTCCTAGCTGTTCCCTGAACAAGCAAATTTTTCTTGTTACAAGTGAACCATTTTTTACATCAATCGTGAAGAGCACTCTCATGTGATCAGTTAGTTTTAACTTTAATGTCTGCTGTTCCATGTGAGAATAACATCGTGAGAATGGTCGTTTTAAACAAAATCAATCGAAAGCTTAATTTTTATGCTATTACGAAACATTTTCCATTATTTTCAGTTGGGAAAAAATTGTAATTTATTTAATATAGTTTCTTTTCTTAATTGCTCTTAAAAACTCTACTTTTTCAGTAAAATTACTCGTACATCAGGAAGAATTCGAACTGAATGGTGTTCTACTTTGAATTCGGTAATGGAGTTTCGCCAACATGTGACCTACGAGAGATCTCAACTTAAAATTCTTCAACTAGTCGATGTCATCATGAGGTCATGTTGAAAGATAAGCTCGAATGCGTATTCTACAGGATGAATTAACAGTCATAAGTTTCTGCATTCCACCCCTGAACGCTAGTTCTCCCTTACAGGTGAACGAGATCCAGCTTTATAACTGTGAGGTAGGGCATGCGAGTAACATTGGCTTATTGTTCGAACCTCACTGTGCAGGATCCTTGCGCCAGCAATGTTTGTGGGCCAGATCGCGTGTGTGTTCGGTACTGGCCGCCTGCTTACGTTCCCAACAACCTTGGTGCTGCCCTCAATTTCTCCTTGCCCGGTTTCGTTTGCACGAACCACACTTGGTTACTCAATCAGCGCAGCGCAAACAAAACGAGTGAGTGTTCACCCTATTCACAGTCTAAAGTATTTTACCTGAAGCATTTCTACCTTCTAACGTTTGAAAACTTCCTTATAAGAAGTAATATTTGCACGAACTGTCTAAAGATAGCAATTGACGTAGTTCTTGAACAATCAGGACTGATAGCAACGGCAGCCTTGACAGCATCAGTGCCTACCGATGTTCAATCTCTAGATTGTAATTGAATATGGCTACAGGAACAAGCCGTTTGGTCCATTCTTGGGATGGTACCCAAGTTTCGTGTCGCCTAGCGCACAAACATCAATTGAAGGGTGGAAAGCATTACTCGACACATGTGGCAAAAACCAGGGATCGTCGAGCAAGAGTAGACTACTGTCTTCTAGTCTTGTCTTCTCGTATGATAATGTCGCGTTGGTGTTGAGGTGAAGTAGACTACTTACAGTAGTCCAGTTTACCAGTTCCAAGGCCGCAGCAATGCTGCCCAGGTGAACTGGACTACTATCAGTTTACCAAGTCCATATAAGAGAACTAATGTGATTGGTTGGAGTTTTCGTTGTGCCTTGTGATTGGTTGGTGTTTTCGTCGAAGAAAATTGTGCACCATTCTTTTTTTTGTGGGTAACATATGTAAATTTCTGACTATTAACATCAAGCTAAAACATTTAAATTATATTTCGTTATTGTTTTTTGTAAAATAAAGTCATTGTAAACAATCTCATAAAACGTACATTTGATTAATCTTTAGGTTTGAAAATTAACTGAAAATAAAATATATATAATAATAAATCAGATAAGAATTTATTTGTTACTGTTGAAATAACATTAACAGTATATAGACCTGGGGGACGGCTCATAACTGCAAATAATATACAAAAAAACTTGCTTTACAGTTTGTAATACATCATTTTAGGTTACTAACGGGTCTTAACGTCAGTTTTATCCGTTTCTTGATTTATAATTTTAGTTTGCAATTATATTAATCGTACATATGTGCAGCTATCAAAATCACTTAAATATTATTTACACTTTCAGATTTTGTGATAATTATTATAATAAATATATATTATTGACCCAAATATACATTCCAAGCAATGAGCACATCAGGCATATTTTGCTACATGAATTCCAAAAGGGCAGTGCAGCAAGTCCAGCGGCAAGATCGCTCACGAACACATACGGAAATCATTTGGCAACCGAGAAGTTGTAGAAGATGATTTCACGTTTCAAAAAAGAAGCCTATAGTCTTAAGGACGAGCAAAGAAAATAATCTTCCAAAACACTCAGTTTTGAAGAACTTATTGCTGGCTGCCATTGATGATTCTTTCAAAACAACTAGAACAATGAGCAAGAAGTTTAACGTGAGCTGTGTGACCATATATCATGAAATAATAAGAATTGCTAAAGTCTCCAAGGCTGGAAAATCGGTTCCACACGATCTTTCAGAGAACAATTTCCAACAATGTGTGAACTGTTTCTTACTGTGTAATGTTCAATTTAAAACCCAATTCTTAGCTAAAATCGTTACTGGAGATGAGAAATGGATACCGTACAATTGTTTTAAACGTAAAAGACTGGCTCGGCCGTAATTCCAACCTTATTCCAGAGCCTCGACGTAGTCTGCAGCTGAAAAAATTTCTGCTTGTGGCGGAACATAAAGGAAATTGTTCATTATGAACTGTTAGGTGGCAATCAAACCATAACTTGTGCAGTGAACTGCCAGAAGCTATGCCGTTTGAAGACTGTTCTAAAGGAAAAACGACCTTCATCGGTAAACAGAGGAGAAGTGATCCTGCACCATGAGCCAGACCCCACACTTCAAGAGGGACGAAGAATCTCATTGAACAATTTTGTGGGAAGTTTTGATTCACCCATCATGTTCTCTCGATCTTGTTCTTACAGATTAAAATCGCTTTTTAAGCCTACAGAATCATCCTTCTGGACCATTGCTTATTCCAAGAGAAGAGGTTGAAATGAAGCCAGTTTATTTTTTCAGTCAAAACCAAATGAATTCTATGACAGAGGCATCAAAAACTTATAGAAAGGTGAAAGAAGTCAGTGACAATGGTGACTATACCAATGATAAAATAAATTTTGGTTTTGCTGAATTTTCATTTCAACCAAAAAATAGACAGAACTTTCGTTCCAAAAATTGGCTGAACTTTCGTTGCAACCTTGTACTTGGCGTTCGACTCCCGGCATAACTTTTTTTGATATTTTTTTATCGACTACTTTTATTCGTGTTATTTCAACCCGAAACGGAGATTGGCATGGCCGGCTGGTGAAAGGATCCGCTTCCGATGAGAACGACGCGAGTTCTAGACAATACTGCGCTGGGCTTTTTGTGCATGACCATTGACGGATAAAATGATTTTACGGCCAGATACTTTGGTACTGACCTAAGAAAGGGCTAAAAGATTCGTTCCTATCGCCTCATTCTATTACTTTTACTAAATGATCATGCTAGAAATAGATATTTAGTTGTATACACTCTTGGTATACGAATCACATATATACTGAATTCTAATTTCTTCTTTGGAACCTAACATATATTTGAATTTTCCACGCCATTAACAAATGATGACAAGTTTCGTGTATGACTCTATTATTATCAAACGGAATTCAAACGAACCAAGTTGTTCATGTCCAATTCGAAACTCACGTGCGTGATTTTGTTGAAGAAATTCAACTTAGGCCGCTATTTGCATCAAATAACTCCTCTTGTTCTAACTTAGCCGAGTTTTAAGTGCCTACTTCAAATTATCATACAACCAATGTTTTTGGAGTCCATAATTTCTTTATCTTAGGCCAAATGGAAAAATGTTTCACATTCAAGCTGTAATTATGACCTTTTAGGAGATAAAAAATGTATTCAACAAAAATATCTCACGTGAAACAATGGATATCCAACGTCAGTTTTTAATTTATTCAGCTTAAATCGTAAATATAGAATTTTAAAGCAAATTTTAAGTGAATGATTGCTCTATATGGCCTAAAATATTCACTCAAAACACAGGCTAACACTTGTTTCGGTGGCGATGGTTTTTGAGCTGTTATAACGTATATTTCGAGTGCTGTTTTCAGGTATGCCGTCCACTTTCTCTAACACCTTCATTTTTGCGAAATATACATCGATTTATCGTATTAACCCATTTTATGTTGCTCACACGAATCATATAATAAAACAAAAACTGTAAACAGTTTATTGTCACGAATATACAAATGCATGGAACAAAACCTAATACACGTTCAAAATTTTTTCTTCATAATAATACAAGTGAAACCATAAAAAAATAAGCATTAGTTTTGGAATTTTGTCTTATGGAACATTCGTGAATTTTTCACTCTGGTAATACAGTTTTTTATTAGTTCTATTATCAATCTGTCGTCCTATGCGTATCCCATCGTCCGTGATAGCGACCTTCCATTGTCTCAAGACCCTGGTGAAAATTTTCACCCTGCTCTGCGCATGCACGCGAAGGCTGCTACCCCCCTCCCCTCCTGCTACGCCTGTCATCTGCTACCCTGATTCTTTAGATCTTTAGTTAGCTGCGCTTCAAGACGAAACCTGAATGTTTAGCTTCGTCGCAGCAAAATACCGTCACTTAGCAGGTCTGTGCGTGAGGCTATGTGCCAGGGGTTTATGGACTCAGTAAAGAGTAAAATGGGACATTAAAATACAAGGGTTATTAGACTTGAAAATTGCGAGAAGAACCATACACAACAGTCAGTAAGACCTCATTCTCAAGAGTCGGAAAACTCATTTCCAAGTGTCGGAAAATCCATTCTAGCCTTGTGGTCCGATCAGGAAATGGCTTTAAACTGTTGTCCGACCGTTATTTAACCCAGTAGTCTTCAAACTTTTAACCGACGCGACCACCTTTAAAAGATTTGATTTTTTCGACGCTCCTTTAATTTCAAGAAAATAATAAATTAAAATATAAATATAAGAGAAAAATTTAATGTTTATAAAAAAATCGGGTATACCATGAAAAAACATTTAAAATGTGTGTATTTCATACAATAGACTCAAAAAGTCTATAGATACTATTAGTGGCATTAAATAATGTAAATTGTATTTAATTAATGGGATTGATGCGCCTGCATTTTCTTCCACAGGTCAAATCTAGGCTCCATTTTTGTTAACGTTGGTTTAAATACAGTTTCAATATTTACTAAACTAGATCGATGTTTTGTTTGAGATTAGTTAATGCCGAAAAAGCCCTTTCACACAAATATGTTGACACGAAGGGTAGAAGAGTATCCATTGCAAGTCGTGACATGTTTGGATATTCAAATTTGATGCCAACGCAAAACGAATTTAGACTTATTTGAGCAAACATAGTTTTTAGAGAAGAATCAAGAAAGTTCTGCAAATTCTTCCTGTGCCCTTAGTGTGAGATGACACTTTTTCGCCCTTAGCATCAGATGCATTTTGGATCCAATCAAATCGGCTCATGTCTGATTCTTGAAGAAAATATTGTTTAAAATTTTCCTTGAGCTTATCAAGTTCTTATATATAATTGGTTTAACTATTTCAAAATTTTGTTAGTTTTCTATGAGTAACTCTTCCAGACATGGAAACAACTCGCATGAATTGTGTTTTACATTCATCAACCGCATATTACCTTGCATCAGGGAAACTTGAATTTTTGAAGTTAATGTAAGAACATTTGTATTTTTGCCTTGTAATGGTATATTGAGGTCATTAAGCTTGTCAAGAATATCTGTTATATAACAAAGTTTGGAAAGCCAATTTTCGTTTTGGAAATGTTTCACCAACTCTGAGTCGTTACCAGATAAAAAAACCTGATTAAATTTTTTTTAAACGATCAGCATTCTTAAAGCCCAACCTCTTAAAACCCATCGAATGTCAGTCTGAAGCAGCTGGGATTCAAAATTTGAACCCATTTAATTGCACAAATTTGTAAAGAACAAAGTATTAAGAGCACTGGTTTTGCTGTAATTAATTATATTAACTGAATCTTGTCACACTACACACAATTCTTTGTTATTGTTTTTCGTTTTTAACACCTCCCAATGAATCATGCAATGAGTGAATGTTGTACCTTCATTGCATACAGACCTGACTTTATCGTGGAAACCCACATTCTTCTCTATCATTGCTACCCATACCTTCCCCTTACCTTTCCCCACATGATAAGGGGGGGTGACTCAGTCTCTTCCTAGCCTAGCCGCCGAAATGGAAGAAATCATTGAAAGTGACTCTCGTGTGTTCGAATGCCTGTCCGTCACTTGCACACCACTGCGTACAGAGCGACAAATGGAGGTGAGCGGGCGAAACTCGAAACCTAGTCAGTGTCCGAACAATCGAAGCCACCAGTCCGAACACAGTCGTATCTTAGAAAAAATCATTCCATCTCAGCAACACTCGTCACTGGGACTGGGAGTGGTCAAAAGGTGAAAATATATTATCACCAATCGATTGAGTACGGTTAGTATTCCTAGAAGTAGGTTAGTGTGAATTTATATTGCACATATTTACCGTGTAATTGTAATGTAAACAAGACCTTAATTTTTTTTCTGAAACCCCTGGATACAGCGATAGGCGCGGAGGCGGAGCTCTGTAAATTTTACAGTGCCTTCTAGTGATAATGACTGTACCAATTTATAGTGCCTTCTAGGGATAATGACCACGAAGTGAAGATTTGCACCGGCTAGGCAATTGCACGCAACGTGTTGAGGAAAAATGAATAATGTTAATATGATTTAATATTAATTTACAATTAACATGACAAAATACTATGCTGAAAGACATCCTAATCAATAAACATGTTAACAGAAGGCTTGCCAGCGACGGAGAGCAGTCAGATTCTTATGCAATAAAAACTATGTTCAACCGGGCTGGAGGGTGACGAACTGAACATCTGACGAAATTGTCTGAGTTTATGTTTCTACAATTATACAAATTTATCCACCTCTGCTGTAATAATTGCGGCGTAACTGACCAAAACGGATGTATATTCATCTTTATTGATAGTCAACAGTTTAATATTAGTTAACATTAGTTTCAGTGAAGTTTTCCTCATAGTCCAGCTAAGAGCTAAATCTAGTGTTTTACATTTTGCAGTCAAGTGGAGAAAATGCTTGAATGTGCGTAGCTCCGAAGCAAGGAGTTAACATCTCGGAAGTTCTAACGTTGCCCAATGCTGGGTTCTTAAACCCAGTTCGTGGTATAGTTTGCGGTTTATATATGTAAATTACTATACATGTATGTAGTATAGTGTATTGATTCACTATATATACCATGCATAGATAACTATATACATATTTAAGTCGTTAGTTTTACCTAAATCGGGGCTGAAAGATCTAGCAGTGGAAACGCTGCAATCGAACTACACTACGCAGCCTGTGCTCTGTCTGTACCTGTACTTGATGCACACGGCGTGTGAACATCATACGTACATGTCTATGAGCTTCCGTACATGTGCATTGAAAATCCTGCATGAACGTAGCTCTTCTCACGTTTACATATCTTCACTTACATATTGGTGCCGCGCGAAATCTGAGTTTGAAAGAGCTCTTACAAATCTTTTCGTAGATTTTGTATCTCTATAAAGTTGTTTTGATGCAATTTTTTGGGGTAGCGGTGAGAATTAAATGAATCGTTTGGATAAATTAAGAAATAGATGTCCTAAGGGTAGAATTTAACAATGCTACTAGTTGGAGATGTGTGTAAATATATGGATGAATATATAAAATTTAAATGAAAATAAGAGAAATTGTCTTTTTTTTTGTTTACATGGTCATCGAAATTAGGTATGAAACATAAATTTTAAATATTAAACGTAAGATTTTTACTAAGACTTTTTCGGGGTGGGGCAGGACAGCTTCTACTTAATCACCACTAGGGGTGGACATTACTATTGGTTAAAGACCACTGAGCTAGAGTTTCGGAGCGGAGAGGTTTAATAAAGAGAGACAAGCAGAACGAAGTCTTTTCTTTATTTTTTATGTTGACGTCTGAGTGAGCTTCAAAAAGTTTATAAACGTTGTCTTATAACCTTAAAAAAACTGAGTGAAGCTTCGATTTGTTTTCACTAATGTATACTGGGCTTAACTTGTGAAGATGAACAATTACAACAAAAATATTGAGGTATATCTTCCTCATTTAAACTTAAATTAATATATTTCCTGTGTTTGAGTCTGTGCGTGTGCCTGTCTGCGATTGTGATGTGTACCTTGCTAATGCTAGCATAGTGGTGTATGTGTATGCTTGTTTCCGTCTTCAGGGTATGTTCGCATCAGTGGTGATTGCTGCATGTGGTTGGCAGGCGTTTGTGTTGGAATCTATGTTTCTGATGGTATTATAGAGTTTGCTAAAATTTGTCTTGTGATCTAGTGATTCGACGAAATTTTTCCCTGCTTTCTGTTTGCTTTTTTAGTAATTTTTCCCGTGATTTGTTCGTTCAGATCATGAATGTGTTGTGTGGTTTGGTGAGTGTGTGGAGTGGGTGTGTTTCTGAGATTGTTACATTCTCTGATTAGTCTATATACTTCATGTGTGAAGTTTGGGTTATGATGCTCTCTTTTACCTTTAGGTATGTAGTTTTTGTCAGCTTTTGTGATGATAGCGTTGAATTCTGCTACCGTTTGATTTATGTCATTTATGGGGTTGGTGTTGAGTGCTGCGAAAAGTTGTTCTGTTTTTTCGGTGAACCTTTCCCAGTTAGCTTTTTGTAGTTCGTGTGTGTTTGCCTGGGATGGGGGGTGAGTTCCCTGCCAGTGTGTACTGTGACGATAATGCTGACTTGTTTTTTATGTATAATAATATGTACCTTATCAAGATGTAAAATCCACCAATAGTATTCACACTTAAAAGCGCGGTAACTTTTATTATCACATTAGTATTCTTCATTTGCCCCGTGTTTTCCTTGTGACATCAGACGGATTGTTTTTTTTATAATTTTAAGTTGAACAATAATAGACTATGAATTAACTTGGAACGTAAAATGTGCGTTTCATCATGTACAAATACATGTGTATGAAGGAGAGTTATGACTTTTTCTCTGTTCGATGGCCATTTATGTAAAAATATTAATTATTATTATTAATGAGATATGTTAAATCACATTAACAATCACACTATGTTAAATCACATGTCAAATAAATAAATGCATGCTGCATACTTCGACTATATGGTAGGAACATTGTTTTCGCATACGCCAATTATACGTTTGTTATAAAAACTTTTCTTTCGAGCAAATTTATTCATTATCTTTTTTCCTCATGCTCTGCACTTTCTATGAAAGAAAAATACGAATAACTTGCAGAAAGCAAATCTACTCAGAAGTTTTAAATTTCTGCCTGGTGACATATTAGCTCCGAATAGTGAAAATAGCGTTAAAAACAAACGTCCATTTGTATAACAAAACAAACAACTTTATTTCCAATCAAGTAGACAGTACATAGACATTAGTACATTGGTTTTTCAAATTCTTAAGGTTAACATTCTTAGAGTAAGGATGATGGTGAGCTCCATGCGACGATCCTGGGATGTGTCCATGAGACAGTTATGACAGTTGAGGGCTTACCGATAAGTGCGAGCTCACGGAGCAAAACGAGAAACGGCTCGTATTCATGGCCGGGTTTCGAACCCGCGGTCGTTCTGCCCGAAGCAGAGACCTGATACCTAACACAGGCCGCAGTACACTCGACCACGGTGGCTGGAGTTAAATGACAAGTTCAAAAGGAGTTAAATGACAAGTTTGGCTGATTATAAAGTGAAAATTGTGAATAGAATTGGCAGTAGTATATCATTTCGTCAAGTTATTAGTCTGGTCCGATTTTCCATATCGGCTGAACAGTCAAGCAGAGGAAACAGCTAAAAATTCGTGGAATTTGCTAAATGTTCCTTAAAAATTGCAAGACGAAATGCGAGTCCTGCAACGCTGTCACGTACGATAATGAAATACATCTGAACACATGGATATGTTTGACCAGGAGAAAAATGTTTCACAGAGTTAAATTTCCATAAAAATTATGTCCATATTCCAACATCTGGAGGTGGAAAAGAATATTGAAAGTGAATGTTCAGTTATTAATGGAAACTACATTTAATAGAAATCACAAAGTCCCCGACCTTAAAATTTGTAGTGCAATTCTGCTGCATAAGTCATTAACAAAAAATTACACATCTCAGCTATGTTTTACCCGTGATGAGTCAAAACTGCTTTGGGTGAAATTGTCAGTGCTTTCATATTTTACTGTAAAGAGTTTCCTCAGTTTCAAGTTTGTAAGGATACAGTAACCCTGCTTTTAGGCAATCACGTTGCTGCACCCGAAAAAGTGAAACTTCTCCTCCTACGTATCGCTCAGAAAACCTGACCATTGGTGAATGGTGAGAACAAAGTTTACTGGTAATAAGGCACATCATTGAAAAAGTGCGATTCACGAAGAATAAAAACATTTCCTGTGTGATTCATGCACAGCGTCACTCTGGTCAACTGGTGAGTGAAACCGCTTCCGAGCGGAAAGCCCCTCTATCGCTGCCTCATTGTATTGTATTTATTCTTCTTACCATCCGTCCAGAAAAAAATTCACATTGATCCCAACAACAAAGCCATGTTCTAAATTAAGCCTCTGCCTTTGATACACGTTTCACTGATCAGCATCCTCACATACAAGTGGCATTTATGACATGTATTCCAACTTTCCATCTCCAATGTTCAAGGTAGTATCTGTTTATGGAAGAAATAGTATTGATACTCATTTAATGTTGAAATTCATCGTTCAGTCTTGACTTTTAACACGTAGACAATAACGTAACTTCATGGTTAAGGAACAAACTGAAGGTAACAGTGGTAAATTCTACTATTACCCGCTATATAATTTTTATAGATAAATTAGCTAAACAATACGCTTTCAATCATTAACAATAATTTAAATTCAAAGATCCTATATAGAATAGAATAGAATACAATAAGGCAATAGCAACGAGCCGTTTGGCCCATTCTTGGTTCAATACCGAAGTCCCATGCCGTCTAAAGTAAATCCATCAGTCATGCACGTACACCTTAACCACGTAAGTCAATTTAGTCGTGTGCACACATATCGCTCACGCACAGGCGTTTATGTCACAAGCATTTATCTCAATCATACATTAACCTTAAGGAGTTAGGGACAAAGTTAGTAGGATGTAGTACTGGGGGGGTTCGTAATCCAAAATTTATCGAGACGATTTTTGAATGTGTTCACAGTGCCAGCAGAAACTGTGTTTTCTGGCAGCTGGTTCCAAGTTGCGGCAATTTTAACGGGAAAAAAGTTCATAGCTTGAGATGTCTTGAAGTTTCTCAGTAATAGTTTTTGACCGTTATTTCTGATTTTTACGTTACCGTCTCTTTCGAACAGCCCTTCCAGGGTAACATAGTTGAGGCCATTGAGATACTTAAAGGTCTCAATAAGTTGTCCTCGCAGTCTTCTTTGTTCTAGGGATATAAGTTCAAGGCGTTGA
>VCRD01003849.1:2262-33955 GCA_006783055.1 Trinorchestia longiramus
GGCATGGGACTTCGGTATTGAACCAAGAATGGGCCAAACGGCTCGTTCCTATTGCCTTATTCTATTCTATTCTATTCTATTCTACTTATTTTTATAAATAGTTTGTCCCTCACATAAAATAATGCTGGACAATTTTCAGACTGAAGAAATAACGCAACATGTAGTGTACAAGAACTAGTAAGATTTTAGGATCGTCGAGTAACAGCTCGAGCATTTAAAAAGGATCTCATGGCATTTAGTCAGCCTCGATGTTCCCAGTTAAGGAGACAGCTGTGAGGCTGTCACCATAGCCTCGTAGTCCTCACATCTCAAAGCTCTCGCTGTACTGGAAGTGAGGGACCACAGCACTACGCATGGCATGGTGAAATACTGATAAAATAGTCCAAAATTTAGAAGTGGACCTCATGCCGTGGAATGTAGTATTTACAATGTATGTAGAAAGTAGGCCTCACTACGCCGAGAACGGATCCTTCAGTACAAAAAGAGTGCATCACCATAGTAATGCGGGTTTCATAGTACAGGAAACAGGTCTCATAATAGTGCATCTTAATGCAGAAGGCAGGCGTCATAATGCAGAAAGAGGGCCTCACAATACAAAAGACCTGCCTCACAATATAGGAGGTGGGCCTCACGATGCCCTCTCCGACATCCGACGTTACAGGTGACAGAGACGAGCAGAACTTGAGGCAAAATATCGACTTCTGCAAAAACGCTTGAGTTGGCAGGAAAATTTTCTAGCTGAAATGTTTTCCGGTAGAGCGATTTTTATGCCTGACGAAGAGAACACAATGCGGAGCTCGATCAGAGCAAGACAAAGCGCCGCAACCTCCTGATGAGCTCGTGAGTGCGCCCTGCAGGCGGCAAACTGGCGCGCCTAACTTCGTACTGAGCGCCTGGACGCACTCTTGCTTCTGATGTCCGTGTGAACACTTCACTTCTCCTGGACTGTGCTGTGGAAAACACCGAGGCTGGACTGCTAAAAAAGGGCTCCACATACAGCTGATGAGAGACATGCACACTTCAGTACCAAGGCTGGACTGCTAGAACCGGGGTGCAAACAGAGCTAAAAAGAGACATGCACACTTCAGTAGCTGCACTGACACACTTGCTGTATTACAAGTTCTTTCAGCGGAGTTTTCATGTCTTCCAATCTGTTCCTGAGAACCGACAGGGAGCGCTACGTGAACAGGGTATGCAAATGTCGTTAATTTCACGTAACCAAATATTTGAGTATTCATGTCGGGGGTATGAGGCGGGATGAGGAATACCGTTTTAGGAATTAGGGATATCTATAAAAAATCATAATTGGAATGCATGAAAGAAAATAGCTAGTTACGTCAACCAGTAAAATAAAAACATAATACTTTATCTAAAAACATCTATATTAGTAAAGTTTGAAGATCTTTCTTCCTACTACCCATCATTCAAACTTAAGTCCTTAAAAACAAAAACTGCTGCAAATCACCACATGCGCTATTTTTGAAATTTGGTGCGAGTGAACTTGTAACAATTCTAGTTTGGATAATATGTGCTTAAAATTAGCGCACGACTACCTAGTTTTCTCCTTTATTTCTGTGGAGATAATCGACGAAATTTGAGCAAAATACTATTAGTGATACAGCAGGGTTATGCGCTGAGTTTAAGGGGAGTGCTCATATAAAAGCATTTATAACGTCACCGAAAAATACATTAACTGTAACAATAATCAAACACAGAAAAAGCTCGATCCCCATTAGTGGTCGTACGATTCATTTACATAGCACTTTGAAGTACTTGTCACTACGTGTAACTTTTACTAATTAAAACTTGGTTGGAATAGACCGTAAAGTTCGTTGAAAATGAATTTAATTTCTCCATACTCAAGCGATCAAGTTTTCATTCATGTGTTTCGAATAGGAATAAGATGACAACGTAAAAAACCGTTTAAGCAACATAGAGTCATAGTTACCTCATTGGCACGGGATAAAAATCCTTCTAACAGTAAATAACGTAACAATTATGAATTTTTTTTAAAGAAAAAATAAATCATTTTTAATTGAGGTAGATATTAAAGATACGATGGTTCTTCAAATCGTATAGCTAACATCATAAGACTAGGGATCATGCTTCCAACTACTGTTTTCATCTTTCTTGTGACATGAGGTAGAGGCTCGTAGGGACACGTACGATGATTTGGATTTGAGGAAAAACGAGTTGTTAGTTTAAGTCGATCAGTCTGTCAACCTACCTGGCCCCTGCATCTCCGTTCGATCAAAAAACTTTACGAAGATAATCGAGTTTTGACGTTGGTGTGGCCATGAATTTAGGCTAGGATGTAAGGTAGAGGGTTCTCAGACCTAGAATGTTGGTCCACAATATGTGATACTCCTGCCAGGGCGACGAGGTAAAACTATTCAAAATGAAGTAATAGGAAACAAATTACGATACTTGTAAGTGGGAATTCAATAGAAGTTAAAAAAAACAAGAGCATTGATGATGAACCTATGGTACATTTTGGCATAAAAATACTGTTAGAGTAAATGAAAAACTTCGAAAGTTTGTGTATGACCATCGCTTGGCTAGAATTACGGCATAGGTCTTAAGTACCAACCCAAGAATGAGCCAAAAGACTCGTTCCTATCGCCTTATTCTATGTATGGAGCGTTCACAGAGCTGTCGTAGCGGTGGCAGTGTGAGGTATTCAGCCATGTAGTCGTCAAGAGATCATCTCCATGAACAAGGACGAGTTCACGGCATCACAGACAGCAAAGTTAAACGATGTCTTCCCGATAAAGTTGATGCATGAGGCACCAAATGACAATGGTGCGTTCAAATATTTTGTCATAAATTCCTTAGGTGCTATATAGATTCATTCCGTACTGCCATGGTTGTAGTGATGATTGCATCCCTGAAAAACAAAGCCTAGAGATAGAGAGCTATAAAAAAGAAGAAAATCTACGACAATAAGGTGTGCACCAATTGTAACAATAC
The DNA here is from genome assembly GCA_006783055.1 of Trinorchestia longiramus. Taxonomy (NCBI): domain Eukaryota; kingdom Metazoa; phylum Arthropoda; class Malacostraca; order Amphipoda; family Talitridae; genus Trinorchestia; species Trinorchestia longiramus. The sequence goes on from VCRD01003849.1 coordinate 5,233, forward strand.
ATCACCCTTTCGTATTTTTCCAGACGGTAATTGGGAAAAAACTGCAATGTACAGACGTAGACACTCGCTCTCTTCGTGCAGTATCAGGAGAGTCAGACGTTTATACTTCATAGAGATTCATAAGTCAGACGTGTATACTTCATAAATATTCATTAATTCAGACGTGTATACTTCATAGAGATTCATAAGTCAGACGTGTATACTTCATAGAGATTCATAAGTCAGACGTGTATACTTCATAGAGATTCATAAGTGAGACGTGTATACTTCATAGAGATTCATAAGTCAAACGCGTAGAGTTCATAACGAATCATAAGTCAGACGCGTAGAGTTCACAGGGATTCATAAGTCAGACGCGTCGAGTTCATAAATATTCCTGTCAGACACGTAGAGTTCATAAAGATTTTCGAAACTAAATTTAGAGCAATTTTCTACTCTATTCGAGTTGATGCAAGCGTAAAACAAGTGGTGTCTCTCTCGAGCGTCCACGCACGTTCCATCAGGTGTGTGGGTGTTGTCCCGACGAGGTCTAAACAAATCAAAACCGCGCTGGCGCTCGCCGGTAAACTTCATCTATTTCGTGCTGTCAGTGAATATCCTGGGGTAGTGGTGGACAATATCTTCCTATTCTACCAGCACATGTTAACGGTGCTTGCATCTGGGTATAGTATGATAATTTTTTCAAATCATAGAACATGTATCAACATCCACCGATTTGGCTTTTATTAATTACCTGCTATTCACAAATGCTAATCTTCTGCGATTCCTAACACGAGAAAAATACGTGATGATTTGTATTCCTTTGAGAGGAAGAATTATTCATATGTTGGAGCCAACATAGCAAAGACATTTAAAAATTCTCATATTTGTCTCCCGTGTTCACATACAACACACGTTGCACTGCGCATACAGATGTGCGCAAATAGAGTAAGCATTTTTTTCAAACTTGGCAAGAGCTTCGCGCTGCAGCGAATGACAGTTTTGCCAGTCCACTGCTCCCCCTGACTGCAGTCCATCAAAATCCTGCAACCAAAGTTGTAGGAATAAAACACTCCTCTGGGACTGTCGTTCATCCAGCCTACCAATCAGAGGCGCGCTCCCAACTTGGAACACGAATCCCATTGGCTTATTTTTGCTGTAAGCCTGCAATTTCATCAGGTTATTTTAAACGCCTTCAAGAGACTGGTGAAGTTACTGTGTATTTTTTAAGGTCGAGTTGCTGCAAGCCTGACAACGAGGCAAGGGGGAACCAGGCAACTAATAGTGCAAGAAGTGCGAATGACAATCAAAGTAACAAGAATAACTGAGGAGCAGTTCTATTTATTTAATAATGTACCTGTTATTCACAGAAATTGAACTTACCCATTTACCCATGCAATCCCACATCTTATTTATTTATAAGCATTATATCTTTTCAAGTTCATTCGCCTGTGAATTAGCGTATTCATATGACAGTATTATCTTCATTTTTCATATTTCCTCATAAAATGAGTACGTGGAACTATTGCGTAGAGATCTAGTGCTCTAAGGTAGACTGTGTTAGTCAGAACGTCACTTGCAGTGAATATAACATTATTGTTGTGTCTGCCTGCCTCTCGCTGTGTTGATTGCTTCATTCTCTACCCCTGCATGGAGCTTCTTCTGTTGCAAGCTCCGCTACCGCTAGCCCCACGGCCAGTACTGCCACTACGGCCACAGCTCTCATTGCAGTAGGCACTACGGCNCTGGGTGTGTTGACGTAGAGTGTAGTGTGTGGTGCAATGCTGGGTATGTTGAAGTAGTGTGTGGTGCAATGCTGGGTGTGTTGAAGTAGTGTGTAGTGTGTGGTGCAATGCTGGGTGTGTTGAAGTAGTGTGTAGTGTGTGGTGCAATGCTGGGTATGTTGAAGTAGTGTGTAGTTGGAAGGGGGCTCGTGAGGAAGGGGGAGAGGGGCTGCAGTGAGCTTTGTGATAAACTTAATTGTCCTTGAGTAGAAGGACGTCTATGAACGTGTTGAGCTCCTTACATTAACAGCGAGGCTCTTGGAAGTATATGCAACAAGGGGTGATAATTCTTGTTTCGCAATTTTGTGAAAAATTTACACAATTTACTGAACTATAGCAAGTCGTCAAAGGAATCCAAGAGCCATTTCATTCACTATACTGAATGTATTTCTTGGTGAGAACTCAACGCAAAAGTGATTGACTTCAGGCAGCTAAAAATGATCAATTCTCTATACTCATAAAATTTGATGGTTACTAGTGTAACAATCGCACTATATTGGCTTGAATCCGAGCTCCTTTCCCCGCACAAAACTTGTATCTGTTAATGCAAAGGCATTCATTTCTCACGCACCCGATAACAGCAGTCGAGACCGAAGGTTCTGTGTATATTAAGGACTTGGCGCTCCTAGGGGAGACGCCGCAATCTTGACCATACGAAGTACTTCTAAGCATCAGTGTCCTCGAGGGAGGGAGAGAAGGAGAAGAGATGCTGATCGTGTCGGTCTTCATGAGAGCAACATAAGGATTATTGCTCGCAAAGTATAGACGAAATATCAGCTACTCACCACAATATCAGCTACACTTGTTCTAGGGAACTGTTGTAATGATATTTTCCTATTCAGTACGAAGACCTACTCTGATCTATACCGATCACTTGTAAAAGTGTCAGTTTCTGATTGTTTTTTGTTCACCTTCACCCATTCGTTTCTTTGAGATGCTTTAGCTTTTTAAATGCCAGTGTGACAGGCTGTACCATCCAAGACACTGAATCATTACGCTGCTGTGATGTCATTTCGAATTAGTCGTTTACGATGACCTACAGTGATGGTTGCCTCACCTGAGTGGAGACAAGGATGAAACCCTCACTAGAATAATGATGATGCAGTCGCTTACAGTCGAGACGTTAGTATTCGATGTCACTGTCAATTTGAGGAGGCAGTCAACCGTTTGTCTTTACGAATTCCCGCTAGCTATGTTGTGATGCACCGCCATGAAATATGTTTGATTGTGAAACGAAGTTTTAAGTATCAACAGGAAATTGAGAAGTGTTGAAACTTTGCAACTTCTTATGTTGAGTAATCTTCGAAAGATTTTTATCATTACTTTGTAACGCAATGCACAGCTGTTTTTTCAGGTTTCACGTGTATATTTAACAATATGCATCTAATGAAAGAATTGGTATGCTTATTAGATGTGCCTGTACACTACATATACTTGGACCAGATAAAATCAAGAACGCTTTCGAGTGTATTTTATAGTACCTTCGTTCAGTGTGTGGCTCTATCGTTTCTCAATTATGAAGAATGTAGAATTTCCATAACATCGAAATGTTTTTCCTCTTGTCTATGCAAATGTAACACATACTTGTGTCATAAAACATACGTTGCATGCACGATGATACATCATTGACAATAATATTGAAAAATTTACTTTCTGGTCTCATTTATTAGTTATTTCTTAAGAGTATTGCGTGTGAAGGAAAAAATTAGTGGTTTTCCTCGTTCTGAGCCGCAGGTAAGTTGCATTCAAGGTTTGAGCTCAATGTGGTTCATTGTACTCGTACAACTCTCTGTAGCTTCTAACCTAAAATTTCAATTAACTTGAAACCCGTAGACGTCGTTTGTGAAGAAACTGGAGTGAAATATGGCAGCGGGAGACAGCCGTTTGGTCCAATCATGGGCTACTACAAAGTCCCATGTGGTCTAACGTAACGGCATAAATCACGCATATGCACCTCAATCATACACTGACATTTCTGTTGTGCACGCACACGGCACAGGCCTCAGGAGTTTAGAAAGATAAAGAATCAGTGCGGTATCCAATAAAACAATAAATCCTTTATCCAACATTTGTCGAAACTATTTTCAAATTTATTCACAGTAACATCAGAAACGATATTTTCGGGCAGCTAGTCCCAGATTCTGGTAATTTTAACTGAAAAGTTTAGAGCCTGGAATGTTTTCAAGTTTCATATTATAATTTTTTGCCGTTATTTCTGGTTTGGACTTCGTCTCAGTCGAAAAGCCCTTTCATCGTATAATCATTAAAGCCGTTTAGATATTTACAGGTTTTAACCCTTTCGGTACTGACGGCATCTCTGGTAGCCGCAGTCATTTTTCCCCTATTAAGATGCAGAGCAACACGTGTGTCTGTGCAAACGCTGGTAGGGCAGTGCAAGCTACAGTTTGATCAGGACAATGCAGTGACCGTAAAACATCACAAAGCATCTTTTATAAAATTTGATGTTAAATATGTTGAAAAGGTTCTGATATTTGCATCATGGTACCGAAAGGGTTAATGAGTTGTCATCCCCTCGCTCTTCATTGTTCTAAAGAGATGAGTTCAAATTGCTGAAGACCCATTTGAAGCTATGATTACAGAGTTCAGGAATCATTTTCATTTTTCTTGTCTAAGCTGAATTTTCTTCATATTATTAATATTTCTTCATTTTATTAATATTTCTTCGTAGGGTAGGAGACCAGAGTTGCACTGCATATTCCAGATGTGGTCGGACTAGCGCTTTAGAGAGTGGTAATATTATGTTCTTTGACTTGTATTCAATGTTTCTTGCAATGAAACCAAAGATCCTCTTCGCATTCCAAACGATTTTTGGATTTGTTTGTTATATATGAGATTTTCAGTGATAATAATACCAAGATCTATTTGTTGTACAGCTTCAATACATAGGTGTCATTCATCGCATGTTGGGAATACCAGCTATTAGTACCAACGTGCATTACTGAATAAGTAAATATAGCTTAATATGAAGCTCATTGGCCAGGTTTCGATCCATTTTAATAGACGATTAGGGTCTGATTTCTTAGTTAGTGTCTCTTTCGGTGTAGTACGAGCAGTAACTTAATTAGTAATAACTCAATTAAGAGCAGCGTCATCAGAAGTACAAATATTATTATAGTTACGATGGAAGATACTTGATATATAACTCGAGCCTCCAGATCCGTGTGTCGGTTGAGTTGCTGTGGGGAGTAAGCGGCGCCGCTGGAATGAAGAGGAGGGCACACGTGAAAAAGCGGCAGCTGCGTTCAGTGGACGCTGTCATGGACGTCTCGTTTTCGTGGCTTATGCTCGAGAACAGAGGTACGTTTGCTGATCCAAAGGGGTAAATTTAATGTTAGTTCATATTTCCTAAAACCTTCTATTAAAATTCAGTGGAATTTTATTTTTCTCCTCGCCTTTCTCTAATATAAATTCCAGGGGTACATGCTCTTCTGTCGAAATACTGGAGAGGTATGTACAAGATCAGAGAAAGGTCGGGAACCCTGACTCTAGAACTTTTGGCTAACTTACGGGTTTTCAGGAATATGAATATATTTCCAATTAACCCTCTACCGCCGTATGGCACTCACGGGGAACATCAGAAAAAATGCTAATTATGTTAAAATTATATTATATGTGAGCAATATGAGGTTGCTACTAGGTTTAAACGCGGCGGCATCATACAGCGTAGTTATTTTGGCTGCCTGGCTCTCAGCGTGCTTCATTGCATCAGTGTACAGACGGTCTTTGTGAGCTTAAACGTAGAAACTAGAAAAATAAATTCGTCGCTAAAGGGTTAAGTGGTCAAAATGTCGAAAAGATGCTGCCAAGTATTGTAATATGTGACCGACCAGTAAATCATTGTTTTATTCAAGATGTGGATTAACTTCTTGTGTTCTTATAGAACTCTGAATATTGATATTACAAATAAATCTGTTGGTAGGTTAAAACTTGTTCCTTTGTTCTTGATAGAGACGACGTCATTTTAGGTGGAATGAACTACAAAGTGCAACAGTACAATACCTCAGTGAATGCGAATGCAAACGTGGCATAGAGGCTGGATCAGAAAATGAAAATAATATTTTGGAAAATAGAATGGTGGTTCTGAACCCTTCTCATCATGAACGACTAAAACTAACATCTAGAAGAAGAAAACAATGTGTGAACATTTTTTACATATAGGACTGCTTAGTACCTAACTACCTGTATACATATTAATAGATGCTCAACCCTGGAATTAATTTTATGCTTATGGTCATCGGCAAAAAATCACGTACCGTATACTCTTAACAGCTGGATCCTTGTTGCGCTACGGAAATCAAATTCATAACAGAATTTTGTCTTTTTGTCTAATCATTCATTTTTGAAAACATAAAAATTCGATTGTTTTGTGATGAGCGCCGGTGACGTGTGTACTCTCCAGCACACCCCGAGGGCACAGCTGCGTGTACAAGTGTCTCAGCTCACCCGTCGCATAATTCTTAATATAAGTACTAGTTGCAAATTAAGTTTTGTTCTTAAGTTGGGATTTTCTTTTTTCTTTGTTTTCACTGTCTCGCGGAGAAAGTCGATCAAGTAGCTGTATATGAAAGCGATTTTCTTCGTACGTTCCATCCACGTGCAAATATCTTGCGTTGTTTTGGTAACTTGCTCGTTTTAGTTAGTACAGTATGTTTGAAAGATGATGGTGATGAAATTCAATAGAAATTAGAGAGGAAAATGCAGTTTAACAGGTAAGCGCATATAAGAGCTCGTTGCTGAAAACTGCTTCTTTTGTGTTCAAGCGTCGATTGCAACAACACGCAGAAGCATTGAATGCTTCTAATAAGGGAGAAACAAAAATGGTGGATGAGTCTAGTTTTTTTGGATGGTTCTAAATTTCAGCATTTCTTATCAGACCCAAACCAGTCCCCGCTGCGCGTCTGAAGAACTCGTCCGCGCGGCAAACCGAGTCGCGGGTTCCCGCCTGCAACAAGAGATGGTGACATGCTTGCTTAGCACACACCTAAAAAAGCACTTGGCTTCGAGGCAAAGTCATCCATGATGCACTCGTAATAAGAGCTTTTCTTACTTCTTGCAGTGGTGGAAAAGCTGTGTTAATATGTGCCACGGTAGTTGGAAGCGGAATAATAGTGAATCGTTAATACTTGACCCATGGTCTGAGGTTAACTTGTAAATGAAGACGGTATCTTCAATTGCACTAAAAAAATTAATCTTTGCTTTTGAAAAGTACATTGAAAATTTTAGAACTTGAAACCATTGCGTCGAGTTTGTGAATGCAGCATTGAAGAGGTCCCTTTTTTCTCCACATAAAGAAAAGAGCGCAAAATGCCACTAGACATTAGATTAATATTTTTTTTTCGTTTCCAAGTCATCACTTAAAGTGTCTTCAGTCGCAGAAGGCTTGATGTGACCAGTGCAAGAAATTGTTGCTGCAGAATTTAGGAAAAGTTTTTCTCGTTGACATTGCGAAAACAAATTTCTGTTCTAAACTATCAATATGGGAGAAAACAGGCATTTGTGAAGGTTATTCCTGTAAATGGAAGTGGAGTTAATAGAGGCAGCATAAAAAGCTTGCCTTCATGTTTTGAGCATGCATAATAAACAACATATATTTAGACTAAACAACATGAATACCAAACTACACGTGTACGTATAATGTTTTACCACAAAGCGACTGCATCTAAGACTTAAATTTTTGCACATGCGGAGATGTACCTTCATTATTATATTACTGAAGTGTTATCTCTTCATCGTTGAAAGCATGTTCATTATTATGGAGCAGTTCCAAAAGAGGACATCCTTCAGCCACACTAGACGTATAAAGGACATTTTAAGATGTCCCTAGTTGATCGCAGCTTATTACCGAGTCATGTTTGAGTGGAGAACTTCAACTTTCTGACAATGTAGTTATTTATCGTCAACTTTTTCATTTACATTCTTATTCGCATTTCACGCATATAATCAGTGATTGTAATTTAATATGGCTATGACATTCAGCGTCATGAGACCTCAGCACCCTATGGTATTCGTCAGTTCTGGTCAAAAGATTTGATAATGTGGATCCCGATGCATTATCAATTCTGTTAACACTAAGTGAGAAGAAATAGTCCTCGTAATCTGTAGTGCTGCAGACGGTGAAGAAGTCGTGTTTGGTGCCGTGTGCTCACAGCCACACAGCCAGGCGCTGCAGCGAGGGCTGAGGTAGCAGTGGTGGCGGCACGTATGCTCATCGGCTCAGTAAATAAAGTGCTCATTGCCTTTGTATACGTGCACTTTCATTCTTCACCATCTGAAAGAGTAAGATCTCGGAGTTTTGATGTGCTGGTGCTTCTAATGAACTTCAAGTGCAGGACATTTGTATAATGCAGCTCTATCACCCCCAATCTTCTGTTCAAAGACTCATTATTGAAAATCCTGAGTAACATGAATACACTTTAAATGAGTTAGGCTAATCGCTAAAATTTCTTATATTCGAATTTACTTTTTAATGTCTGGCTGCAAAATCAAACTAGAAAATGTGTTTCCATGTAATCTCACAGAATTAGTTTTGTTTCTAATTTGTTCAAGGGAGCAAACCACAGGAGCACTCGTTGTAGATATTTAATTAGTTGTTTCAAGTTTGATTATTTGCTAGTTCTCATTTAGATTTTTACTATTGTAATGCTTTTATTTGAATTTTTATTATTGGAATGTCTTCATTTAGTGCTGTGTCGTGAATAATGTTCTCAAATAAGTTTGATAGTGGAAAAGTTTGATCAAATGAAAAGTAGCATCAACGGGCTATAGGCTGTGTTTGATGCGTAGATGCCACACAACTAACTTGCTAAGACAAGTAAAATATCCTGCACCTGTCAAGTGCCCCGTAGTAAATTTACCTGGCAAAAACTTTTGTTGGGTCTGTCCCATGCTACAGTAGTGGCGTGAGTGCTGAGTGACTGCGGTTCTAGAACGTTAAAAGCTTTTGTCACATGTACATTTGGTTAACATGTTAATACAGCGCATAATTTCACAGCTATACCTGGAAGTCGTTTAGAACTGTGGTTGAATTACCAAGGTTAGTTTTACTAAAATTTTGGAAGGTCAGATAATATGGCGACCGTGCTCGGAGTTGAAATTCGATTTGACAGGTTTTGTTTTTTGTCAAACTTCATCGTTCGGTCAATGATAAGTATTTAGTACATTTTGTTCTCTAAAGTCATATGATTAGATTCTGAGGTTTTTAATCTTAGTTTTAGTTTTTAATTGCATTTCATGTGTACAAATTGAATTGTGCACTGGCGGTAGCAGATGAGATTCTGGTTCGCTACGGTAACGCTGTGTCTACTGGTCGAAAGAGAGGTGGTCGGCTAGGCCCGCTCACTCAGCTGGGCACCAAGGGGCCGGATGTTTCGTGCTGGTGGATCCATTGCGTCAAGTCATGCCTTCGTGCAACAGGGATTTGTTCTTTGACACTGAGGTGTGTTGTATGTACTGCACTTCCCTGTATTGTATCAGGCTGCCTTTACCTGAGTTATATTACGCTGCACTGCTTCGAGTTACATTGCACTGCTCTATGTTGTGTACTATTGCACCGTTCTCTATTTCAGAGTTCGGCCTTACGCTGTGCAAATCTGCAGTATACTATGTAGCTTTGACTTGTATTTTGTAGCACTAGATGCTGTAGTGCATATCAGCTAGCAGCAGTTACTTTTTTTAGAAGCTTGAATTAGATGATTGAAATAGTGGCAAGAAATGAATTTTACTTGAGGGACAACCACATCATCACCTTTACGCTGACGGCTGTTTTCCTGTATTTTAAACCAAATTCGCGAGTGCAGAAACTCACTAACACGATCGCTAAACAATTTAATTCCCTGAAAATTGTAGAACGTCATTTCCCCTCCTACCTGAGTTGGCTATACCTTTCGTTTATACACACGTGTCCCTCTTTAGTGGCAGCTGTACTGACTGCTTCACACGCATCTGCTGGCAGTTACACCTTCCTTCTGCACCTTCATCTACCATTAATGCGTCTCTGCTTATGGACCTGCACCCTTCCTCTAATTCTAGTAACTATCTCTCGTACTCAGCAGGTGCACCCACACTAGTCTTCCTTGTCAATGAATCTACGGAGTTGTTTCTCGTTGGGTTCGTCCTAGTGGTCCAACCTGCTGTGTCTTCTCTTGAACCAGCTTGTGTGTGAGGACTGGGTGTGAAACTGATTTTCTCTATATCTGTTTCTAGCATGCTCTATCATCTCAGTTTCTCTCGGCCTAGGAATCTTGTTCCAGCGGTAGCTTATGTATCGAGAACTTCGTATTCCTCAAGCTTATTTCCATGAATTGACAGATGTTACTATCATTCCGTGTCTCTCTTGCTGCACCAGAGCTCACCCCCTGTATCTCTTAAGAATTACGCCAATTCTGTCTACTTCATGTCACTATTTTCGTTTGTGTGGGACAATCATTGCCCTACGAAAACTCGTCTATGCTGTCTTCGGTGGTTTAACATCCAATTCTTTGTTTACAGTCATCTAAGAACTGGATAAGCAACCCGCAGCTTTGGACGGTACAAGTGGAGGAATCGGTGCAATTCAAGTTCCATGCATAGCTGTGTGCCCATGTTGTGGCGCACGTACTCCAGGCCTGCATTTCTGAGGATAGTTAAACCTATTCAAAGCAATGCAAGCTGGGCTGCGCTTGAGCAGCGACGTAGGTTGCGAAAGCCTTTGGAGACTCCGATACAAGGTAAGCCGCGGTCCATTCTCTGTGATAAATTTTTTATTGTCTCGTAGTAATTGGAACAATATTTCAAAGTCGTACCAGGCTAACTCACATTTTACAGAGTTGAATATTACTGTCATTTTTTTCTGCTTCGCAAATAATGAAAGTTTGATAACCTACTTTCTCTATATCGAGTCCCAAATTAATGTTGCAAGTTATTTTAGCTATAATTCGTGTGATGCCAATTAGAGACGCTTAGTCTTTTCACACTATCATGAAATCTGTGCCTTAAGAATGTAAGCTTAGACAATCTCTTTTGTGAATCGAGCTTGAGTAATGTTTTCTTGGACTTCTAAGTTATTTTCTACTGGATGGAAGAGAAGAAACGAGCCATACGAGGCTTGCAAAGCTATTAGGTCTGACCTTGTCTCGGTAGCCACCAAGGTTTTATTACAGAAATCTCGGAACTTTATTTCTTGCAATGTAACTTTACATTTAGTGAATTGCTATCACAACGCACGAAAATTTGGACGAATACATCGGTGTGTGTGCTCATATATGTCCACAGGCTAATGTTTAACTTAATAATTTTGCGTTGCCTAGAAATGTAGCATATTTTCCAATAGCCCTTGGCGTTCTAAAGGTTTCATATAAGCTGCCATGCGGAAACGGTTCATGTCTCCCATTATTGGACGTTGTGCTGTGTGAATGGTGATGAACACATCTCTCTCATTGACTATACTTTTTGGATACGAATATTTTGGTTATAAACGAGCGTATATGAGAATCTTCTTTTGATTATAAGTTTAAACCCAACCCTAACGATAATTTTTCTCATCCTCCATCATAGTCAACACTGAACTGTCCAATATATTGTTTAAATAAAATGTATTCTTAACTATCACAGTTGTTCACGCAGGCTTGACCGTCAAAAAGTTCTTTCTTATTGATGTCTGTATGTTTTCTCATTTTGTTCGAACAGGAAAGTTATCCATCAAGAAGCCTATGCAATTTGCCCCGGCCATCCATATTCTTTAGGCATAAACATTCAGCACTAGGAATTATAATTGATTTAATATTAATTGTGTAACAATCTTTGCTTAGTCAGTATTACCATATAGGGATTATTGATGAAGAAGTAGACACACCAGGAAAGACTTGAAGTCACTTCCAGGCCACCACCAGTTGCTATAGGAAGCACTGGATTGTGTGGCACATCCAGCCCACCACCAGTTGCTATAGGAAGCACTGGATTATCTTGAGGCGCACGAGAGAGGCAACTTGTGCTATGCATGAACTAAACATTTACGAGATACAAAGCACTGGGATGAAGTTTTAAATTAAGAGTGTATGTCTCACTGTTAAAATATGTTCGAAACCCGAATAAAGTGCGGGAAGGAAGAAAGTTGCTTTGTAAAGCCCCCCAAAAAACTGTTTGACTTCGAAAATTTTTCTTCGAATACGTAAATGTCTAAGGTCGGTAAAGGTTAGAAACATTAAACGTTTGTCTGCCTATTTCTTCGTCATGAGTCAATCATAAGATTGTTTTATTTAATATTCGCTAATAAGTCAGAACTGCAATTTTAAAACGATTATTGCGATAAGAATGTAAAATGCGTCCTCTAATGCGTACAACTGCCTGCTGAGGTCATGCTTACCTCAAACCATTCGTACAAGCTCTGGAAAGCTGAACAGAAAACGAAACATCTGCGTACACTCATGATTCACAAGCTCAAGAGATTGTCTGTCAGTAAATCTGTCATTCGGCGTAACGCTGCAAATACTGCAATACAGCCGATACATATAGGTATTTAAGTTGTGTCTCCATCATTTGACAGGTCGTTGTTCTTTGTTTCAGTAAGTAACAATACTAGTGAAAACATCAGCAATTCGCCTGAAATGCAAGTGAACTACTCCCTCTGGTAAGAAAAAGTTAGTGTACAGGGGAAAAAAGTCGAATAATTTAACTAATACGTTATGCTTTTAACCTTATACATCATACCTTAAAAAATACAAGAAACAAATATAATGGATAAATTTGCTCCGAAACATTAATGCCGGAATGTTTTCTCGAATGTGCACAGACTGTTTCCCACCAGCAGGAGTACGAGTATGTTGCAACAACTATAAATTTATATCATAATTGTACGGTTGGTTTTTGATCTATGGAAAATTTTTGTATGTTATTCCTTGTTAATGCTACACTAGATTATCAAAAATTTTGTAAGTAACTGTGCAATTCGAATTATAGAAATATTAGAATCTGCCTCCACAGTACTTGTATGTATAAAGTAATTTTACATTTTATAAGACTGTAGTTGATGCAGCAGCAGTGTCACAGACGTTTAGGCACACAATACACTTCACCAAGACGCGTACGATCGTTCCATCTTTTACTGAAACAAATGGTGACGAAATGAAGAGCAGTTGCAGTAAGCCAGAGCTCAACGAGCAAGCGTTGGCATAAAGTCTAGTGTGCCGGCTGTCGTTAGAGCTCTCAATTGAACTAAGTGAAACACATTTGTTTAGTTATCGACTTACGTATGGTTTGGATTTGATAGTTGTGTATAAAATTCTTAGATAGTAATGAGCTTTTCGAACAAAATTCTTAAAGAGATTGCACTAAACATTTATTCTATTTCCAAGGCTAAGGTATAAAAGCATGATAAAATGTAATCTCTTTTTCTGTCATATCCAAGTGCGTTATATTTTTTATTTTTTCGTGCATAATTTTTACATTCTTTTTTGGCAAATATTCGTAATCTATCTCTTGGGAGCAACTTTTTTCTATTGCTTTTTCGATTTCATGCAAGCGTGTACGTGAGATTCCTTGTTGTAGAAGTGTTGCGTTTTCTGTGTTGTTGCAGCAAATTTTAAACTAGAAGAGTTGATCTCTTCTTAGTTAAGAAGGTCTTTTATTAGAAAATATCGACTATTTTCTTGTGTATCTGATGGTCAAAGAGGGTCATGCAAAATAAATATTCAAGTATTGAAACTCGCTTCGGAGAAAATTTATTTCTAGCAATTCCTTGGAGCGTTCAAAAAAGAAACCGAGATTGATCCGTTGCTCAATTTGAACTGCGTGATTTACCGTGAACTGTTTTTGCAGTCGCATTGCTCACGTAACTGATACCTCGGAAAATTGTCACGCTCTTGTGATGGGGCCACGGAATGCGTGCTTTACTGTGAGAAATGTTTTTACCAAACAATACAGTTTGTTATTAGTAGAGACGAGATAATTATGCTACTTCAATTTCTACCAACCCTACATTGTGACTGGTAACCTATCAGGGGAAGTAGATTTCATCGTCGACCTAATTTTGCGACATAGCTAGGGACCTGAAGTGTACCGAGTCGCTGCATCGAAGACTACAGGGTCTGAAGGTTAGATTGTGTGCTAAACATACGTGCAGTTCTATTTACGCGCGGCACATTTAAGAATAAAAGCAGCGTGTTTGAGTACCTAAACAAGAAATAAATTTTTAGGGCGAAAAACAAACAAAAGAATAATAATAGCACGAGTTAAATGTTCAGTGTCGAGTTGAGTTGGGCAGGATGATATGAGTGTAAGAACCAGCTCCGTCAGGGACCTGAGCAGGGATCAACGCACTAAGACTCGTTTCAGGGCGCGTTTCAGTGTCTTCCATTTCTGAGAGACCCGTCAGGCGGGTGCCTGCACCTGTACTGGTGCGTCGCTCGCTTCACTAGCGCCTACACACTCCTCCTCAACGGGCTCTGCTAATGCATGTGTGTGTCAGTTCACTAGTCTAAACTGCATTCATGTGGGACCTTGTCCATCAGTGTAGATGATGGTATATAATTATGCATGCCAACACAGCTTAAGGGGTAAGAGGGCATGCGGAAAATTACGTATATGTAATTAATGTCCGCTTGATGGACAGAGTTCATTGTAAGAAATTTAGCTCGCATACACAACCGTGGCAATTCTTGCAGTTAAGTCTCAAATGGGTGCCTGCATCTAGTGGATATTATGAGTGAGTTTCGTGCGATTGAGGACGTGTTGGAGCTGAACCTGTACTGCAGTCACCTGCGACAGCTCCTTCATCACTACTGTGGCGCGCAAAGTGTCGTAGTTCATCCAATGGAGTAGTTTCTGCAGAATTATTTCATATCAATAATGCATCAGATTATCCAAAAGTGTCGAAACAGTAGCACTGTCATAATGCCAAAAAGTCTCGGTATGGAAATTATTTGCTAGCATTCGCCTTACTGATGTGCTCAGAGGGCGAGCTGGAGTCCGGCCTCGTGTAAGCTAATGTGTTCAGTGACGTAGATGGGGAGACCGCATCAACAGTTCTCTGGTGCTCACACTTTATGGATATGATCAATAATTACAAGATTTAATTAACTTATCAATAACGGCATGATTTCTACGTTGTGGATTCATATCAAACAGAGCTGTTTTTTCCTTGAACTTCCAGTATTATACATATTTTTTACATTACTGCTGTTTAATAGCTGTTTCGATTATCGTACCGTCCTCTGAATATATTTTTGTTCTTATTGAGCTGTTGCCGTAATTGTATAGCTGTTTTTATCTTGCAGCTCTTATTAAATTGTTGAACCATATTTCCTAACACAGATATTACGGTTGAGTTTCATGACAATAAGCCTCATGCAATTGCTGACAAAGAATTGAAGTGGAAGTCCTTGCACCGTGTGTTCGTAACATTAACAATTCTCACTTATTTGACGATAAAAGTTCCAACTTAATTTCCAACCTTACGTCTCATGCTTAGTTCTCATTCAAATAATTGCAGTTAAAACTATATAAGTGTCTTTTGATAATCATTTGAGTCTGCACTAATAATACAGAGCTCATTTTATAACCTCCTGTCTCAAAGGTTTCTTGGCATTAATAACTTGTTTTCAAATTGAAATTCGATATTTTCTGTCGTCAAGACGAACATAAAAGACGATCTCAATAAAGAAAAGACGAGGTAAATGTGTGACATTCATGATCTATCCAGTATGATCGGTTCAGTCACAATCAGAAGCGAATGTATAATTAGGAAAATTGATTTATTAGTGACAATTGGAGAATTTTATATCTATTGCATTAAATGATTTGTGACGAACGTGGAAATCACAATTTTGGCTGCAATCCAAAAAGATTCACTCCAAGTTTGGCATATATAAAGTTTTCTGGCAGAAAATTTGTTAGATTTTCTTTAGGATTATTATCTATGACACAAATTGCCCACGTGAAACCATCATTGTTATTGGTTAACTCTTTAACTCAAAGACAAGCGATACATTTTCAAACCATACTGAAACTACAGTATAGGGTCACTTGCAGTACCCACAGCAATTTCTTTTTATTGTTACTCACATATATTAACGAGCCTGGATAGTGTATGGTAATGGCATCAAATTCACCTGCTTGTGACTCTAGAAATAGAAGGAGGGAATCTATAATTTGCACATGCATTGTGTTGCTGGAGGGCGTGTCAGAAGGCCCACATGCTTCAGGCTGGACACAACATGGCATTACGCTACACGCCTCGCACATGCTCTCATCTTTTACAACAACTGCCATTTACACGAGTGATATGTGTGCATGCAGTTATATTGTGGTTGTTTCACTCACGAACGTAGAAAGATAATTGCATAGGGTCACTACAATATTTTCATTACCTTCACATAGTATATGATTGTACGGTGCTCATCAGCGAATGCAGATGACAGTAAAGGACGTATGCAAATACACATTTTGCTTAACTATTGTAGTACACAGCGTTAAGAAAACTACAGCTCAAAATTTTGATTTTTTATTTAATAAAAATGTATAACCCTAAAAATAGGTTATTATCGGTGTAAATAAGCTTGGAAGTGATCTCTAGACACTGACTTGTTTGATTCACAATTCAGAGTTGCTAGTACACAGTGCGTTTGTTGGATGTAAATTTGCTTATGTGTACACTGTACAGGTTGTGCAGGAAATAGCCAGTAACACATTGTTGAGCTATTAATTTTGATGGAAAAACAATGAGAAAAGAGCAGCTTATCGAGTCGCATTTTCACCATTGCTTCCTGTGGTGATATGTGATCGAACCGCAAACCACGGGTGACAAACGGACGTACCGACCATTAAGTGGATATTTGAAGGTTTCAGTCTCTCTTACCGGTATTATCAATTTAGAAGCCTAACAGTCCACTGGACTGCTGTCTGTATACGTATGTCCAAGATCGGAGCACTATTCAACTTTTTCTGTGTGAAAAAATCATGATCTCTCGCTAGCCGGAAACCTGAACGTTGAGTAGCTGAATTTGCTCATCAGTCCAGTATTTCTGACACGATGCGCAGCAGTCTGTTGTTTGTAGTAAATTAAGCTTGCGTCAACTTATCTTAAGCCTTTGAATAAATAATTGCAGTTGTGTATAGAACGCAAAGTCCTTGTTTTTACTCAAGTCTCTGCATTTTACAAAACGTCTATTTTTTTGCAGGATGAAAGAGCTATAACAAAGCTTAGCCTACAATATGATTTAGTTTTTGAAAATAATAAATCTTAGCAATTTTTGTTCCAAGTAATGAACAGGAGGACTGGTATTTTTCATTGCAGTATTTCTTCACCGTCGAACACCTAAGTTATTGCAATCCAGGTCCAACATTTTTAAGTGAAGGTAAAAAACTGGAGCTGCTCACAAGTGTGTTGTTATGCGTGCGTGTCTGGATCATCCTCTGCTGTTGTGCCCCATGCTGAGGCTCATTCGGATTAACACCTCGTTGGCTCTCACTAAAAAGTTGCTGAGGCTAATAATATGAATTCATTTCTGAATTTCAGCATTTGTAACTTTTTAGTAAATCATCATGCAGTAGCAGTGGTTGGGTAAAAATACGAGTTTCGATTCTCTGCTAAAAAATTGAGTTCATTTCTTAGACCTCTTATCTCAATACAAGCATTTTTAGTAAACATGAGAAACTTGGCTTCAGAAACTGGTTCTGAACGAAAAACTCGCGTCATTCTCGTTCGCTTCGGCCAGTCAACTACTGGTAACTCTGCTTGCCGTACTTCTGTACTGAATTCATCTCTTCGATTCAAGAGAGACAAGTCTGCTTCCGTGTTGCTCGTCATGTCCATCTGGTTCGCCTGCACAGTTTCGCCTTTTCCAAGGACAAACTGTTATAAACTAATGAGATGGAACATTTTTTCATCCTCGACAGCATTTATTTATAGTATGTTCTACAAAATCTAGTGCTTGCTATTTGATGCATACACGATATACTTTCATTACCACTGTTACATTCACTTTTGAGGCAAATTTCATCCTTTTTGTAAGAAAATAAAATTTCAAACGCCATTTCTTGAAGCTACTAAAAAGATCACGAAACTGCACAGTCGATGTTAGCAAACCTGAGCGCAAAAATGCAAAATTTTGGAGGCATTTGATGTTGACTGCTGTTCTGTGCGCTAGACACGTCATCTGACAAGCAAGTGCGAGTCTCATGATTGCATGCCGGCGCAGTTTGACGCTTTAGAGACGGCGCTACTGGACTTACGTGCAGCCTTACACCGGCAATTGGAGGTCAGCTGATAGAATGCCTGCTGGCAGACAGTAACTCATTTTCAGATCTTTATCTAATGGCCAGGCATTAGTCTAGAGCTATCGAGAGGAAAATCTAGTCTAGTCTAGAGATAGCTAGAGAAAAAGCTCATTGTGTACCTGAAACGAGAAATGTCATCAAGAATAATCTAAGATGGCTGTTATTTTCAACCTCCGGTGGGTTGTAATAAGCAAATTTACATAATATGATAATTTTATTAACAAACGTACTGCAGGGTCTTACTTATTTGTCTACATAATCGCCGAAGTATTTTTTTTCAAATGTCAGAGGTTAGAAAAAATTAAACGTATTTTTGTAGGTCTAAGGGGAAAAAGAAGCTGGCTGCCATGCCAAGATTTATTACAGGTTGAATCAAAAAATACATTTTGGGTAACTAGAAGTAAAACAAGAAAGCCTTACTGCTCGAGGTAACTGCCCTGCATGTATTTTACTCTACACACTGTAGCTGTCAAGTGCAGTGCTTCGGTTTTTCTATAGTAATTTTTGTAAGAGCGGGCTGTGTTGTGTCATGAATTTCAATTCTTACTGACAATCACGGGGCGAAGAAGGGATTTGATTTTTTTATATTTTTGATTAATGAAATAATTTTCAGGCTTCTTGTTCTTTGAAGAAGAGGCGAGAGAAGACCATAGCTTTCAGCTCCTTCACTCTTTGCTCTACAAATTTTTGCAGTTCATAGCACCCGACTGTGAATGTACGGCCTTGTGTTCTTTGAGGTAGTAACTTCAAACAGTACTTCTTGTAATTACCAGCTCTGTATCTTCCTCTGTCTGTAAAAGGGAGCTAAACTTTGAACTTATCACCAGGGCGTTGGCGTCATCGTTTAGGAAGACTCTATCCGACAGTGGTCAGTTCATTGAACTAACTCGGAAATTTCTCGTTCAACGGAACGTGTGACAAGGCGCAGCATAAACGCCTCCATCTTCGTGCTCCAACGCTTATTGCCAAGTAAGTTCAAACACCTATCTTTTACATGTATAATCGACAATGTATCTCTATCTCTCACTCTCTCTCTCTCTCTTTCTCTCTCTATCAATACTTAGCATATGATAAACAGTTCATTTCAGCATTCAGTATTTCGACTTTTGAGCATATATTGAAGAAACTATATTTGCCATCGTAATTCAGGGGTGAAAATTCATGGTATCTCATCTAGTTATTCAGTAGACGAATTTTCTACCATCTAAACCAATAAAAACATGATTAAGATACAGACCGACCAACCAAGCAACCAACTGTGTATTATTATGTATAGCAAGATAACTAGTAAAATTAACGCCGTGAAATTTCTACGGGAAGTCTCTGGTATGCAAATTTTTGGGCGTGGATCACGAAAAACGCATCAGGTTTTAGAGAACTGTCATTGATTTATTGCTACCGAATCTGCAACTTTTCCTGATAAAAAATATCACATAAACTGAAAAATACTGCTTTCTAAATTGTGTGATTGGAAAATCTCTGATCTACTGTGTATCCTAATGCACTTCCAATCATTTTTGTGCAAATAAGGGACAATGATTTTCATGTCCTTTTTTGACAAAAACGTAAGGACCTTTTTGACCTTTATGATGGTTTTTCACTAAAATTCGATGCACGAAACTCCATGAAACTCCGTCTACATGCAAATGTTCGTGCGTGAATCTCAAAAAACTTATAAGTTTTTGCACAACTGTCTTTGATTTTTTTTTTGCTAGCGAATCTCAAACTTTGATTGGTAAAAAGAACGCTGTGGTAAACTGAAAAATGTAGCATTTTTGATCGTTTTAATCGCAAATCTATGATCTAACGTGTTTCCTAATGCACTTCTGATCACTTTTTTTAAAAATAAAAAAAAAACTTTTTTTATAAATTTTCGAAAAAAACGTAAGGGCCTTATGTTTTTTCATAAAAAATAAAAATTAACCGAAACTCCGTCTATATGCATATATTCGTGCGTAAATCACGAAAAACTCGTCAGTTTTTGCACAACTGTCTTTAATTTTTTTGCTAGCGAATCTCACACTTTGGTTGATAAAACGAACGCTCAGGTGAATTGTATGATAAAATATTGTTTGGTTTGATTCCCGGTTTCACCACATTTTACTTATGAATTCTACGGTGAAGATTGAGCCAGAAATCTAGAGCCCCGTTTCATGTGTTTATTCAGAGTTCCCACAAATAGGTCGTAGTACGCGTTTGCGTACCTCGGTAGTTCTAAATTTCACCGTGAGGGTCGTTAATCGTTCTAACACGAGTCCTTTTCATGTTAGGTTATGTTTGAAGTGGTGAAATGATAAAATACATTACCTTATGATAATGTCAACACAGTTGATAAAGTAATATTTAAAGATTCGAAAATATGTATAACTTTTTAAATGAACGTTAAATTTAATACGTATCATTTATAATAGTTAAATTTTGAAGACTATTTTATTGTTTTGTTTGTTATTGCCATTATTATGATATTCCTAGAAAATTCCTCAAATATTTATGATGGGTTACAACTTTCTTAACCATTGTTAGTCCTGGGTCTCTAAAAACACGTGGATTAGTATGATAGTTTTTATAGCTATGATTACAATATCGACCGACTCTTCTACGATGTACATGTATTCATAGTAGCAGTTCTCTGTCTTCCTCTTCAGCAGCTAAAGTAATAGCTTATAGATGAACCACATAAACACGTCTCTAATTCCATTTATTATTATTTGTATCTTAATATATCATAATGTTATCGTTATGTGTTGTAACTAATGAAAGCTAAGCGTTGCTACTTAAAACAGAAATAGTGAGGCTGCTACCTAATATGCCACCCTGTCCAGTTGCGACGGTATTAATTACAAAGCATCAGTCAGACGATTCATGCTGATCATCAGAGTAGTTTTTTATTGGTTGTAATTTCTCTAAGTAATATATGAAATCTTTAGCAGAGCACTGTAACATGACGGATCATGCTCGGTATTTAGAATAGTTTATTTCACTTACATACTATCTGTCACACATTTGTTCATTCAAAAAAAATCATAGATAAATTGTTCATCATTCTTACTATCGCAACTAAATGGAAATCCTCGTATAGGCCTCTATAACGAAATGAACATAATCTATTTATGAATAATTTATTGGTCATTCAACCACAACCAAATACTGTGAATAAAAGAAGAGAAATTAGTTCTCTCAGACGCAATATGAGGGATCGAACACGTGTCCTTCAAAATTAATTGTGAATTTCTCCTCGTGAACTTATAATTTTCATTCTGCACTGTGCCAGTAGTTGACTGTTCTTACTTTCCTATGGTGCCATTTTTGTTAAATTTCGAGATCGTAATTTTTTTCATGCGTTATATTCACGGTTGATATTTGTAAAACGAGTTTTGTCCCGTTTGATGAGACGATGACGAATTCAGTTTCTTCTTAAATACCTTACTTAACTCGTTGACAGATTTCGGTACGTATTTGTGACAAGATGAAAAGCAGGAAGTAATTTATGAATCACTTATTTACAAGTGTTCCTTAGAAACTAATAAATGCGTTATGCTCTTTATTGCAATAATAAATTAGTTTTTGCTCTTTTTTTCCCCAAATAGGGGAGCAGGCTGACCGACGACAGCTTAGATCATTAAACAAGAGACAGGATCAACCAGCAGTCAAAGCGTACGCACATATTCGTTCCTTTTAAGGTGCGAGTTGGCTTAATTGGATGACTCTGATACAGCTCGCGCTGCTTTGCCTCTGTTTTACAGTAGCAGTTCCTCTCTGCTGTCCTCTGCTTTTTCAAGAAAGCTTGCCCAGGTACGTGTTCTGTATTTAACATGAGGATACGTACAACGGTGCACATTCTAGTCATCCATATGGATACAATGAATCTGTGTACTTCTCTCACAACGATCCTCTCACTTCGGGAGACAAATTTTTTGCTTTTCTAATGCGTGAATTAATTCCAACGACTAACCGCTAACCGACTGTGCAAGCTTCTGAGAATTACCTACATCTCGCACGATGCTCTGTCGCTCTCAGTATTTGAAAAATTTCCTCCTTTGAAATGATACGATCGTTCATGAAATTGAAACAGTCAACACTCATACAAGGTTACTCACAACCACGAGAAAAATAAGCATGAACTTTTATTGAAATGCTGCTGTAGGCCACACGGCCGTGCATCAAGAATAGGCTTGCTAGAAGCTTCCTCGCGAGTCACGCAATACGGCCACAGTATGGCAAACTTGCATCTAATAAATACAGAGTATTTAATAATTATTAGTATTAAAGCAATTTCATGTATTAACGAAATAATCCTCTCCAAATTGAATTTGACTGCAATTGTCCGAATAAAACTCGCTAAATAACTTACATTTAATAACGCTATTTCATCGGCTAACGTTAGCCACTGTGCCTGGCGCTGTATAAGAAGTCTCGTTACTTCCCTTAGAGACTATTAGTATAAACGGTGCTAAATAATATTTTACATGTATTAGTTGAACGTCTCCAGACTCGATCAAAATATCAATATTAGATCTGCCGCCTAGCAACTGAGTTTCAATTCTGCGTTAGGATAATTGGGTCCATTCTAGAAGTCATTTGATTACAGATCTATCACTAATAATCATCTTCGAAACCTGCCACAGAATTGTGAAAGTGGTATATATTTACCCGGGATGGCAATGTTTTATTTTAACATGAATATACTTTTGATCATCATCGTATCTAAAATGAAAAACTATCAATATTCCAATACAAACAAAATATTGTCACTAATTCTACATATTGGCTTGCAACATCCAACGCTATCGTCCTCAACAATCTGCGAATTCTGTAATTTAGGATTTTTTCTAAGAAAAAAAGTACAGGAGTCAATAGAGTGTGAATTTTCAAATCTAAATCATCTACCATGCTTAAAGGGTGCGTGCAGTGGTATTTCTGACTATAAGGAGGTATTTGTCATTACTCTATGGCACAAGTACGTGACCGTCCCTCCATGTATTCCTGCTATTTATTAAATAGTAGGGGCTATGTCATCCAGGTGGCAATGGCGTCAGTAGTTAGTCTAGATTGATAATTTCACTCGAATACAATCGACATTTGTCATATACGCTTTTGAAGTATTTTAAAAGTTTCTACCGATATTTGGTTTCCGATGGGTGAAAGAAATGATTAACAAACGAAATTAATTAGATAGTATAGAAATTTTACATTAAATAACTATCCAATATGTTAACAGTATTACCACACTTCTATAAAATGTACCAATGCATTCGACATATTCTTGTGTACGACAACTTTGAAATTTTTTTTTGGAAAGTCAAGTGAAATTAATTTTACAATGTACGTGAAAACGATCTTAAAAATTCGTTTAGCCTTCGAGATATTATATAACCTGTTGCAAAGACAATTAATTTATGGTAGACTTGTGACATTGCTTAAGAATAAATACCACTAAACCGTTTATAAATTCGCATGTTGGACGCGTGAGTGTCTTTGGTGCATCTATGAAACTTAAACAGAATATTTCTTCCCATGAAATCTAGTCAGATCTTTGGGAGCACATCACAATTGAGTATGGCACGACAGTCGCCACAGCACACAGCAAGTGCCCAGTCATTCAGGCACAATCTTCACAGTTTTTATTGAGTCCGTGAGCTCTCAAGCGCACAAAAGTAGTACTCATATTATACGCTGATAGCTAGCAAGATACATCATCTCTCAGCGGTTGATGTATCAATCTATTCTACATACGCTTTGAAACAGAATTGGTTTCAATCCGATGATATTTTCCTCACTTCACGTCTAGGGTAGTTCGCTTTTGAGTGATATTTGAATACTCTGATACCTAGAGTATTTTTTCAGTGTATTATAGCTAGAGAACTGCTAAAAAAGTTCAATTTAAACTACCACATAATAGATTAAACCAGTTGATAGGAGAACAAGAATGCTAATTGGGTGGGGAAAATGTTCTCATTTGACAAGAGCTCTGTTCGAAGTTGCAGTAAGAACCCGTTGTGCTCCTCTCACTTTACGAACAGGCTCTCCCGTTTCCGAAGTTTTGGAGGTGGAGGAGGTAGTGGGACGCATGAAGGTTGGCAGAGTTCTACTACAGCCAGGAGTAGCAGTGGGGGTTCTTCGAGTTGAGGATCCATTGCTGGTCTTAACTGCAATTGATCGTGGTCCCGAGAGTCGCTCCGAAAGGGGAACTTTGTCACGAGAGCTAGACAGTGAAGATCTGGATGTAACTTTCAAGGTGCCAGAGCGGCTATTGCCAGAATTAGATCTAGAGAGGTTTTCTTTAGAACTACCGGAGTCGCCCCTTTTCACTTTGGCTGAGTTAAAAGAACTGGTGCTCGTGGATCGTGCTTGAGAAGTTTTGGAGTTGAGGGTGGCTGCCCGAGGCTGCACGGGCACCAACGGACGCTTCGTGGAACTACTTAGGCGGGAACTGGATGCATTTGAGGCGCTGCGGGTGGGGACTTTGCGGACCGAACCATCACTTGACTGCCTGCCAATAGAACCTACAGACCGAATCGAATCATTTCTAGAAACTGGTCTTGAAGCAGGTCCGTTAGAAGTATAAAAAGTGCTCGATGAGCGTACATGACCATTTTGAGAAGGTAATGTTTTTTCCTCAGATGTAAGGCCACGACGGAGTGATTTAGTAATATTCTTAAATGGAGAAGAATAATCCCCTAGTTTAGATCTAGACCTGCTACCGGAGTTTGACCGATTGCTAACTACAGAAGCATTACTTGCAGAGTTCGACAACGGTTTTGCTTGTCTTACTGTCTTGACGGAGGTCCCTGAAGCAAGTGAAGATCTTGAAGATCGTAAGCTTGCATGAGAGCTAGATTTGTCCACTTTGTGACCGTTGGGTGACAAATCAATTGAGTTCTCCTGGCTGGAGGGATTGATTATTCGCCTTATATCATTCACCTCGTGACCATTTGAATATTCTTGACCTGCAGTTTCAGATTTGAGGCTCAGAGTTTCTTCGAATCCTTCATCTTTTTCATCCTTCGACGAGCCTCTGCCTTTCCTAAGAGAACCAGATCTAGACTCAGCCTGCCTTCGGCCAACTCCTGCATCCTGCACACGTAACCCAGAGGATAAAGCTTCTCTTACATGACTTGGGTCTATGGAACTACGCGTTCTGTCTCCTCTCTGTGCCCGTGAAGATACTGAAGATGACGAGCTCAATGGTCGGAATGATCCACGAGTTTCAGAACCACGAGCCAGAGATGAATCTTGGTTTTTTCTTTGTAGTCTTTCAGATGTAGGAGGCTTTGGGTCACCACGGAAACTGCTCCTTGTGGCTTTGTTGACGTCGTATTTATCACTGCTTGGAAATAGTTTTCTCGAAATTTTATTCTTGATGTTGCTTTCGTCTTGACTATCATCCGCGTCTAACTTATAATCTTTGAGTTTTTGCCATCGTTTCAAACGTGAGGTTTTATCATCCGCATCATCGTTAACAGCAATGCTTTGAGGCGCATCTAAAATATTCGTCGAGAGAGTTTCACGCACTGCGGAGACGGGTAACTCACGCTCATTAGACAAACGTGTATCTGAAAACCGGTCCTCACCTTCCTTGCCGTCAGATCGATCATTTTTCTTATGTCGAAGAGTCTTCCTCACGGAAGCAAATCTTTGGAAGTTGCCATCTCCTAATTCATCCCCAGCATCATTCTGCTTTTGACGAACCAGCATTTGTTCAGTTTCACTGTCGCCATCTTTAGCAAGGTCAGCTAATTTTTTGAATTTCATGAGCCTCTGCGAGGAAACAGGAGCACTAGGAGCTTCACCCTCTCCGTCACTAACGCCCATACGATTTTTATCGGCATCCAAAGCTGCTTCTCCAACGAGAGCTTTTCTTCCGTGGCTTGTCATGCTTCGGAATTTTCGATTATCTCTTCGGTTTTCAAATTCGCGATCCTCCTCTAGAGGAGACTGGTCTTGCTTCTGATTGATTTTTGGTGATTTAAAACTTCTGGTACCGTCAGCTCTTCTAGTGACAGGAGGGGTCTCGATATTTTCAGCATCGATATCATTTTTATCATCGCCGTCATCTTCCCTCGATAACTGACGCATGTGACGAGGCAGAGAAGCATTCCTTCTTAAGCTGATGGTGGAACGAGCATGATCTGTCTCCAAGTTTATGTTATTAACATTTGCGTGAGCGTCTGGCGTCTCTTCATCCAGTGACTTAAGTGTTCCTGCCAGCTGTGAAGTGTCCATGTTACTCCGCAAGCGGTCCTGTAGCGCGTTGCGCAACGTGCCGGGAGTCATTGTTCGCTGGTAGGCCTTCTTTTCCCGGCGTTTATCCGCCACCGGCGCATCACGTGTTCCATCGGTTTCATCAAACTCAGCCTGACAAGCGAAATCAATTTAGTGATCTATATTAACAAAAATAAAATACTGTTTACCAGTAACATGATCGTACATGGAACTGACAACATAACCCAACCATTCACTATTCTAATAATATATAAGGCTAAATTTCAAAAACCAACCATTCACGAACTTTCTACAATATTTCATCCTATAATCTCTAACAGAAAAACGTAAAAGTTAAAAAGAAACATTAAGTGGCCCTCACCTTCTCGATGTTTCTCAGCATATCGGCAGAAACTCCAACAGATTGTCGGTACTGGTCCAGCAGTTGTTCTGTCTTGTTGACTGGCGCTGGAGCTGCGTAGGAGAAACCCAAAAATTTATGTCACTAAAAGTTCTATACCAACTGTTCATTAAGCTAAAACAATCGTTTGAAACAATTAAGCTTTGAACGAGGGATGACAAGATATTCATCTAGAACAGAGACACAAAAAAACCTAAGTTGGACCTACGTTCAGTTCTGAATCATTATTATTATTATATTTCTGATTTAACTACCGCAGGATGATACCATATCTAGTAGCCACATTTCACATAGCTCTTCGGGTAGGTCCCCCCAAGGTTTCAGTGTCACACTCATCAGGTCTCCTGAACCAACTTCTCTCTCGTTTTCCCTCATGACAGAATAGCATCGTTGAGATTAATTATTCTTCTATGTTTGTATCTAATAAGGATGTTCCTCCGAGCATAGTGCTATAATAGATAACTTAACGTCGAGCTGTACTGGATGTGAATTTTTCAATATCCAAGGATGCAGATTTTGAATTTCAATATCCGCAAATGCGGGTGTCTAGCCTTTTTTATATTGAGCTATGATAAACTAGTTTCAGCCACAGATAATGATTGAAAATAGTTATAATGTCGGAAGAAATAATTTCTCCAATGAATGCAACCAGTGAGTTAAGTAGTTTGGTAATTTAGTGAGCTCATAAGTGAAAAATTATGCGATGAAAAATTATTACAAAAATAGCACAAACTTAAAAGTAAATAGTACTGAGTGACTTCCGCATCTGCCTTGTCAGGATGCAGGACGAGGACCCAACTCAAATGCACCCCACCAACCTCTTTCCCCAACCCTCACCCATTCAGAAAAAGCTGCTACTTACTTACATTTAATAATTGTAGGTAATTATTGGCAAGTTGTGTTTCAAAAACAAAACTTTCTGTGCTCACTCTGGAGTTAACCTGGATCTGTTATCATAGATGTTGCCAGCTCCACTACATGGGCGCTCGCTGACTACACTACTGGAGGGACAGGCTAAGCATGTCTTAGCAAATGAAGCAAGAGAAGAATACGACTGAGTCTTCGTTCGCCCCCAAAGAAGAGGATCTTCTGACATCTGTATGTATTCCATTTTTAGACATATGTCAATCACTGTGGAGGTTTCTTTGTAAACATGTAATGCGATACTGAAGAACTTTCTATTCTTCAGCACCGCATTACATGTTCAAACTTGTTGTGCCCAGTCTGTCCCTTGCACAAGCACATACGAGTTTTCAACTTTATCCTACGTATCATACAAGCACTACAAAAGCATTTATTGAACACACCATAAAGTTTAGTTTATTAGTTTTCAATTATCTACGAAATGGAAGGAAATATGACCTTTTTACTATAATAATGCGTTATTTAAGACATCCTCATTTAACACGTTGCCTCCGATTGCCTGATTGGTGTTAAACTTCACTTTGTACGCATAGTCACTAAAAGGATTTGAAAAAATTACAGAACCTAACCTAAGTGGTACACATACGTACCACTTCGGAGTCAACGTGTTAATAGCACGTATGGGAATCGAAAAAAATCATGGGGATATCCGAACCACCTCTAACCTAATGTCATTTAATGTTCATTTTGGCAATTGACTGGGAGAGATATTTCTGTAAAAGCCCTAATGCTCAAACTAGTAATAAGCAAATTTTAATGAGAACATATGATAATGAATTTAAAAACCGACAAACTTTTAAATGAAGCGAGAACCATCAACACAGATGTATTTAGAATAGAATGTTTACAAAAAAAGTACTTAGCGTTCGTGTTTCTGTAAATACAGGGTGGCGCATAAGTAACGCACCCTTTTAAAAATTAATAATAAGTAAACTATGAAAGGTATAACGATGGGGATGATTGCAAACGATAGAGGAACTCTTAAAGTTTATTTACATGTCGTATCCTGTCTACAGATACCCAGTGTATATTGCGGTAATAAATCTTTAAAATTTACCTTCAAAATGGTACGCTACACGAAAGAACAACGAGCAAAAATTGTTGAACTCTACTTTTCATGTAATAGTTCAATTATTGCAGTGCA
>VCRD01003849.1:36120-54170 GCA_006783055.1 Trinorchestia longiramus
CCTCAGCAATTAAGACCTCGCCCATGGATCGTCGCACACATCCCAGGATCGTCGCATGGAGCTCACCATCATCCTTACTCTAAGAATGTTAATCTTAAGAATTTAAAAACCAATGTACTAAAATGTCTATGTACTGTGTACTTGATTGGAAATAAAGATTGTTTGTTTTTGTTTGTTTGTTATACAGAGGTTATCGGTCTTTAGAGTCGAGACTGTTGGCGCGGACGGCTCGCAACGATAAAGCAAGTTTCTCACTGGACTATCCCAGATTTTCACAGCCATTTGTGCAATAATTTAGCAAAGAACACAACCATGCGGCAAATAATGTCTTGATGCTCATCTTGCTGAAACAATTTTATTTCCGACAATCCTAATGAAATTGAGTGTAGTTCTTCAATTGCGAGTAAGAGGTAGAGACGCAATATACTGTGTAAAAGTATGAGTTGGATGGACGTACCCAGTGTAGATGAGCTGTCGAGGTCCAGGGACTTTCTGTGGTGCTGCAAGCGACGTTTCATTTCAGCGCGTTTCTCTTCTTTTTCGTTTTCTTTAAACCAAGACTCTATTTTTTGACGCCAATTTTTGCTGTAAATGAATGTTCAAATGAAAAACATACCAAAGTAAAAATCAAGTTTAACAAAGTTTCCATGATCCTGCAGAGATTTAGTAACTAGCTTCTGTGACAATGCCCTGTTCATTAGAATTTAGAAGTTATACCGCAAGGAAAAAAAATTAATGGCGCAACAATTCTTGGTTTGTGTTCATACAGCACACCACGAAATCATATCGTGTTCATACAGCACACCATGAAATCATATCAAAGAATGTAGGAGTGTGTTTGAAGCTAACGTGGAAAAAATCATAAACGAGAGGTTAACAGATATCGTGGATGCAGTAGCTCGCAAAGTGTAACTCAGACTGAATGCACATTTCAATTAGAACGAATTATTGATGAATCGACAGTGAAAATAACTCAAGATACGTGCGTAAAAGCATACAACCATGTGCAAAAAACCACTTGGCATCAGACCTGAAACAGAAGAATTTGAACATCGGTGACCTTACATATTATAGAACATTTTTTTAAATATAAAATATTATCTTTTAATGTCAATTTATTTGAAATTATTTTTTTTTGTTCTTATCATATTGTATACAGAACTAATACTTTATAATTAGTAGTAAGTATTTGTGTCATTACAAAATAATGTATTGAAATAAATAATTACTATAAATAAACACGTGATAGGGTGAATTAACACCTTTATTGTGTAGCGATACATCAATAAATGAGGATTCAAATATGTGTTTTAGGACGTCTGAATATGAACGCAGGTAATGGAGATTTATCGTAATTGAATGGTTTTCAATATGTACGACCGTATTGGTAACATAATTGCAAATTTAAGTTTCCTCAAATCAAATTCGCTTACTTTCAATTGAACTTGACTCATTTTAAGTTGAATTTGACTCATATCAAATTAAACTGTGTTTCTTTGAGATTGAACTTATTCTGAATTGTAGCTAAAATGGTGCAGTCTAAAAAATTTTGATATTTTGAGCGTTGATGAGACCTTACCTTGGCCTAGCAGGATCCAGACTTTTGTTATCGGGGCTTCCATTAACACTGAGCTTTTCTTCTTCAGTACCAGGGGACTTGGCAGCACCGTTCAGGTCTACAGGTGTTGACAGGAGGGTGCCGCGGCCTCTGCTACCACCACGAGGACGGCGGGCAAACGAACGGTCTAGAGAACCGTATCCATCTACTGGTGTAATAAAGAGTGTAAATAAAGCGTAATACAATATCAGGTTATGGCTTGGCAGACGCTGCATAGCTAAAAAAAATTGCACGTATTCAATTTTGTTGTAGGATATGAAAATATTTTGTTCATGATTATAATAGTACAGTGAATAACATTTACAGAAATTAAAAGATGCGTAAAACGATAAATTGATAAAAACACATCGTATGAACAATGAAAACAACTATTACCATTAATATCTTAATTAATCATTGGAGATCCTCGTTCTTCAAATACAAGTAAAATAACTAGTTATGAAGTCCGGTGCTTTCATACAATGCGCCATAGCCATCTTCATGTATGTTTGGAAGTAAATTTAAGATCACTCTGTTACATAAAATTTCATCATAAACCAAAACTTCAACAATCAACCTGATAGAAAGGAGACCTGAATTGAAAGTGGCAGTCCATTCATAGCCGTGCATAAGTTCTGATTGACATGAATTCTCATCATTGATGAAAAACTACGCACACTTGATGTGATACTAATTAAAACGCTTTTTGGTGAGCTCCGTCACTATCTCCAGTAACTTCAGTAGCATTTTTGACTAGGGTGTGGTTACATGACTTGAAAATCAAAATACAAACAAATTGTACTTACCACTGAGGGCTTTTCTCTCCCTGGTATGATCGTGACCGCCGGTGGCCAAGAAATCCATGAGCTTGTGATCGTCCTCTTCTGAGGGGACTCGAGACCTGCGTCGTCTCAGAGAGCCATTGGGCGTAACATCTGAGCAAACAACCACACAGCGTCAACACTTTCCTAAGAATTCATTAAGGCAATCTTGCCCTAGTGTGCAGAACAGCTTTTTCGCTTAACAAGCCGGGAAACTAAAAATTTAATGAAAGGAACAATGACATTTTCTGAAGTTTACCGCAGTACTCGTATTAGAAAGTTCCGACAATTGCAAAACTATATGGAAACCATAAAAAATACCTGATAAAATTAGCAATGAAAAAAATTGAGCAGGAGGCCGACGGCTTCCTACATCAGGTTCCCCGTATAAACATATTAATGTTATTATATATTCCTAATGTATGTAGACCATTAAAGTTTGCATTGCATAAAGACGAAGAAAGATGAGACAAAAAATTTATTCTGATTGGGAAGCAAAGAAACAGTTCGAGTAGTAAATTCTTTGGTTTAAGAAAAGAAAAAACGTGGGAAAATGAACCCTTTTGTAAAGATACTTAGTCCTACAAAATGTAATTTGATAATAAATAATTTCTATTGTCAATCCTGAGGATAAAAAAGGTTTGTGGGAATGCTAGTATAACTGGCTAACTTTCCACCTCCTTTCTCGTAAGACTCAGTACCTAGACCGAGGAAGTGATTAGTAACGAACTTTTGAGAATGGCGTGTTTGACAAAAAGTTCACAAACCAGGCGAGTGGTCAGCTCCAGAGTATGGGTCAAGACTCTGAGAAGGAGTGCTGAAGGAGCCCACTCTTCGCCTAGTGAGGCGGGGCGAGTTGCATACAGATGGTTCTTCCTCTGACGTCAGTCCTCCATTGGGTTGCTGCTGTTGCCACGGTTCAAGCTGCTTGCGTCCTTTCTTACCCTGTACAGAGCAGCAATAATCAATATCCATGTCTCTGTTCACGTGAGGGGAGTAAATATTTGAAACCGTAATCGCTTAATTGCGAAGGATATTTTCATTCATGATATTATTCATGAGGGGCAGTGATAAGTGGATCCAAAAGTTGGGGAGCGTAATCACGGGCAATTAAAGCACAGCTTCCTGCAAATTTCTCTATTTTGTAAGACGGTCCATTGTGACATCGGATATTTTTATGGCTTGCTGAACTTGACTGTACTACAATAATATAGCCGTGCTAGAATTTTACTCAGCCGGCAAAAACCGGAAACATTTTGCTACTGTAAGAAAAACACACTTTAATTTAATCAATCCTCGTTACTCTGATGAAAAAACAGTTCCAGAGGAATTAAAAAAACTCCCTAAAGTACCTATAATTAGCCAAAGTGGAAGAGAAGTAATTATTTCTCTTACGTTACTAAACATAATAAATGAGTGCGAGGGATAGTGTGTAGGACCTCCGCTAAACGTAAAAGTACACTCTATATAAAATACAAAGCATGTAAACCATATTCAAACAATATTGAGTTTAACATTTGCAATATACGATACTACAGACTTTGGTTAGCCTTTTCAAGAGAATTTGCACTTTAAAACATACCTATCTTAATTGTAGTAGTGATTACTAGAATTGATTTGTAATCTAGATTTATCTACACCCTAAAACACACAGAAGATGTTTCCTATTTACAGCATTACTTTTTATTGCTTTTATAGAAAAAAATAAAGAAATTTAAGCAACTCATTACAAATGCTTGTACACTAATTTACAGGTAATTCCTAGCTTTGATACACGTCCATTAACTTGCTTGAAATATTAATATATAATTCAAAATAAATTGATGGAAGTATCCTATAATGGAAACACGACTACATTTCAAGTTGCTACAAATGCTCCCTCAATGGTTAAAAAATGTTAAATCTGTTGGGAACTGATGGCCAGATTCCGTTTCGAAGTATTTTACTCGGTAAGTTGCGAGTATTTTCAAATGACCTACGTGACAACTAATGAATTGGTTGCGCAGCGCTAACTGTTGGATATAGGAATAATAAATACGCATATTGAAGCTCAATACAAGAATTATGGTGCAACTCATACACACCCTAGAGATGTGAACTTCAGCGACATTAATGTGGGGCAAGGGAGGCTGCTGCTGCCGCTCTGATGCATCCATGGGCGTCATATCGGACTCCGATTCGCTATAAGAAGCTGGACGAGGCGTAGTTGCTCCCTGGCCTGTTTTGAAAATATTTTTACAAAATACTTTCTTTAAGCTATTCAGTTTTTTGGCATCAAAGAAGACTGATGAACACAGAAATCGAGGAAGCAACGTTAAACTTCTAAGAAAAATGCTATAAATTTATCTCATTTCCAACATCCAGAGCATGAAGTCTTTATCTAGCACCTCTTCCTAAAAGAAAGGGTTCCAAACAACAAAGAAAACTTTAGATCGCTCACGGCGAGCCAATTTTACGTCTAAACCAATCTCTCCAAAGTAAACGAATGTTAAAATACATTAATACTCAGAATAAAGTAATTCATGCTGATGAAATTAAGGCGCTCTTAGTTACATCTCATGAACGTATTTAATTTTCCCTGCGTCTTACCCCAATCAATATCACGTTCTTAAAATGGCGGTAGTCGAAAATGGCACTTTGAAACAATCAATATTGAGCTCTTATTTTTTTCAATTTTCTAATAGCGTTGTGCATAAACATGCCCTAATCCTTCACTACATCCTGTTCACTCACTCGCCCCCTGGCACGACGCCCGTCTCTTGCAGAGGCTATCCTCTCGAGCTCTCCTCCTCTGCTCCGCCTCCGCCTCCTGCTGCTTGCGGCGGTTGTTTTCTGCGATTGCCTGCTTGAACCTGCTCGATAAATTTTGCTATGTTAACATTTCTGGTTCTATGAAAGTTTAATAAGAGCATCATAAACTGATCAGGATCATAATGAATTACAATAAAAATAACTGCTGTGGAGATTATTTCATATCAGACAAATTAAAGAGCACAAAAAGTCAAACTTTCCAGCCATAAAGCGTAAATGAAATTAACTAAAATCTTTGGATAAATTTGAAAAATATATATTACATTACGAATCTTTCATTATTACTGAATAACCCTCAGAAAAAAATCAATTATTTCCTTGAATGAAAATTAGAAGCATAAGAGTCTAACAATATATCCTCAATACAAACTTCGAGTGTAAAGCACATGCACAACTATCAACAAGAATATACCTTTTCTCAAAATTAGTGATTACTCAAGCAATAAATTTAAATTAAACAGGACAATAGTTCGATAAAATAACTCACTTATTGCAAAACGCGTTGAACACTTTGAAGCACTCCTCGAGCTTAAAAGTGTTTGGGTCATCACAAAAATAGGCGGCAACCTCAAGCCTCACTTTCTCGGCCTCTGTGATGCCCTGTTTGAGTGCGTCTATGTCATGCCGAGCCTGACGCAGGAAAGGCCTCATCTGTTCCAGTAGTTGGGTGGGAGTACCTGGAGCCTCTAGCTGCTTGGACAGGCGGTCCACGCGGGTGTCCAGTTGGTTCAAGTCAGACTGTAGGGTGCTCATACTCGCCCTGGTAGAAGGCAAGATGCACATTAAGTCCATGTAGATCAAACGCTAATATAACTAACATATAAAAAACACACTTAAATAATGAGAATTTTCCGGGCAAATGATTTGGGTAATATACGTTAAGATCTTAGCAGCTCTTTAGATTAAGATCTCTTATTAATGCTGTCTATTTGATCAAATGTCTTTTGGCAAAAATTTACAAGAATTTATGAAGGACTTACTTGGTAGCTTCTTCCAAACAAGGCATCTCTTCCGAGAATTTCAGTAGTGCAGCGTTCTTCCTTTGAGCTTGCTGTTGATAGGTAGAAAAAGTCAAACGAGCACAAATCGGAAGCATAAATCATGAACATGGTCCGTGAAAAATTTAATCAACTCAGCCTTCTATAAAGTTAGATCATTACTCACATAATGAATAAAACTAATAATAAAGTAAATGTTTTAAGTTCACCTGTACTACAAAGTGTAGGAGGTTCACTCCAGGCTTGTTTGCTCGGATGTCCGTGAGTTTCTGCAGGGATGAAAGCTTCATGCCTGCAGCGTCTCCAGCGTATCCCCCCTGTCGAGTTC
The DNA here is from genome assembly GCA_006783055.1 of Trinorchestia longiramus. Taxonomy (NCBI): domain Eukaryota; kingdom Metazoa; phylum Arthropoda; class Malacostraca; order Amphipoda; family Talitridae; genus Trinorchestia; species Trinorchestia longiramus. The sequence goes on from VCRD01003849.1 coordinate 42,676, forward strand.
AGAAAACTGATCAAGTGTCCTGAAAGTATGAGCTAATAGAGATGTTAATAATATGTATCATGTACGTATGTAGGTACTGGCCATCTTATACGAAACTAAACAAATATAAGCAGGGAACGAGATAAAGAAACGAGAATAAAACAATTTCAGAGTAATTCGTCAAGAATTGGTGAATGTAGATAGGTTTCTTCATAAGTATTGTGCTAAACAAAATCAAGAGTACATTTTTGGGTGTTACCAGAAATATTCCTAACATTAATTAATTTCTACGGAAAATTATCATAATAATTAATAGAGAAAATGCTGATTAGGAATCTCAAATGTATGAAACTTGACTTACGTTATTGAGAAAGTTGCCAGCCTGCAGTACCATATAGAGCATCTCGTGCAGCTTGGTGTTGGTGATCAGGTCTCTGCCAGCGTAGATGATGGCGTTGATGCTAGGATCGATCTGATCCAACGTGGACTCAAACTCTTCTTTCAACAGCAAGGCTTCAATGCTCAGCTTGTACCTGCGACATCTTTGTCCTCAGCATAGATATTAGCGATTGTGTTTTTATAACTACAAAGACAAAGCTTTAGTGCAATACTTAACTTGAAATACATCGACAATATAAATAAATACGAATATTAGAGGATGAAGTACATTTCGATCCAAAGAATTTTGGCCAGCTACCTTCAACTTAAAATGACACATCCACGGCTGAACTCTGGCTCTAGTGCAACTTATAACGTGCACAGGATAATTGCAAGCTATTATGCAACTATAAACATAATTGCACGTATTGCACAAACTAAATCCTTAAGCGCACGCTTTCATTTGAAAATGGTATGTGAACTGTAACGACAACAGTTATTTAAGCTGCAGTTATCACGGAGACAAAAAATGAAAATAGGTCTCAAACTGCTCTGTGGGATAGTGTCAGACATACCAGTGTAGTACAGGAATTCTCCAGTGGAGATGCTTACTCAATGCAAGATTGAAGAAATGTACGAGAGAAAACACGCTCAGGACTATAAAATTCATAAAAATTTTACCATATAATAATTTTATCTAATCAGTCAATCAGTTGCTATATGAATTTTTTTATTCAGTGGGTTATTTGCATATTTTTCTGCAATATCTTCACGCTTACATCTATGCCACTAAATGCACTATTCAGCCCTTATTAAGGGCTGCTAAAATAGTTGATCTGGAAAAACTACACACAAGTGAAAAGTTTAAAAACTTGCTCGTGAGGAACCGCAAAAAATATCCATGGCAGCACTCACTGAGGAAGCTTCATGAGGGCGATGAGGAACTGCTCAGCGTTGCCCAGCTTGCTGCGGTCACCCTCAAAGTTCCTCAGCATCTCCGCCTCGTCAGGACTGGGAAGAAGCTTCAGTAAATTGCGTAGCTTCTCTGCACCCACCTCAGCGTGGTCGCCTTCGCGTAGCAAGGACAAAATCTCCTCGTTGGGTCTGTGCAAAAAATAAAAATTCATGCATATAATAAAAGTTTTCACATCCATGTCAGAGTGGGGTATGTTGGACTGTGACTGGAGATACACCTCAGTAGTCCAGAACCCACAACAAAACTCAACAGACATACACATGGGCGGTACATTTTTACCAAAAGGAATAAAAAATGTAATAAAAAATTTCTATGTCAATTTATGAGAGCTTTTTCCAACCTCCAATGGGCCATAAAAAAGACAAATTTACAGAATATAATAATTTTATTACCAAAAGTACTGCAGTCTTACTTATTTCTCTACGTAATCGCTAAAACGGATACAGCCCGATTTCCCAAGGTACGGGCAATTGAACATGGCCGCTACGATCGATTGCATGTGAGAATACGCCTGAATTATGCAGTTTAATATTTTCTATTAATTTACTGTTGAGTTAAAATAGTAAAACTTACACTCTGAACTGCCTTAAGAAGATGTTCACGTTCAGACTGCGTTTTCCATCTAGAAGGTTAATCTGCGCAAAAAACAAAATTAGTAAATAACTACCTGAAATAAATTTCTTATTGTCTAAATCCTACATCGAAGATAATTTGCCATATATATATCGTTGACGATTAACAACAATTTTTAACTAATATAAAAGAATGCAAGTCAGTACAAAATCTATGATGCAAACTGCATATTTTTACCATTTTACCATCGAACACAATGCTACACATTTATGATGAGGGACATTCTGCTAATCTTCATAGTCACTTTCTCTGTTGCATCCAGTCATCTTTCTAAGTTCTTAAAGCAGGTTCTTGCTGACACGCATTTAATAAGTGATCCACTTGTTATAGGAGTTGAAAGAAATTTCTGTAAAAATTGGCGTTCTGCTTGTATATTGTTAATTAATTTTTTCCCAGCAAATTTCGCAACGAAAATGTATCGCTAGACGCAAAGACGATGCTCACTTGAGAGTTCGGTGACTTTGCGTCTTCTCCAGGAGTCCCAGCTGCACTTTTAGCCCCAGCAGAGGTGGCCTGGGGAATCTGCTGGCAAAACAGTCCTTCAAGCTCCTCCCAGTCCAGCGAGGAAGTGGGTGACTGCTTCTCATGGCGCACGGCCAGCTTCGTCCACACGTTGTTCTTTCCGATCACCTTGAAGAATGAAAAAACAGACTATCAATTTTTCAGATATTTTTTAATCGCATTAGATGAATTGATAACATCGTGAAGGATTTTCTCAATAACATGCAAAACAGCAGCAAAAGATGAGGCAAAGGTGAGTAGTCAATAGATATGATGAACTGAAGAGAGGTAGCAACATAGAGGACATGTGAATCACCAATCGCTAGCACAACAAAATAGGTAACACACTGCTGATCAGAAATAAAATTCAATGGAAGTATGAAGAACTCTGTAAATATATACTTTCAACACATTTATTTACACATCATAAAATCCTTTCTCTGATAATGATATCCAGTCGGTAAACTTCAACTCCGGTAAACTTTCTTTCACTTCTGAACGAATGCTGATTTGTACCTGTAACATCTCATTTCAAATGAAGAACTTCTATCATTTATATTGAATAAAATACAAATATACGAGTAATATCGATGAAGTAAGCCTCTGGTCTTCAGAACTATTTTTCTTACGATACGATTTATAACACTAGTAAAAAACTAAATTCGATTGAAAAGCCTTTGACCGGTTACTATAATGCTTTGTAAGACCATATGATAGGTATTGGGAAATCAGCTCCAGTAAAAATTTTCAACAGAATACGAAAAAATGAAAATGCAATAGAATCTGAATGTACGTCAAATCAAGACCTGTGTCGCTGGCTATTATCAGGCGGCCTTACTTTAGAGTTGGGAATTTTGTTCCAGTTGAAAGTTTTCATCTTTGACCGAGGTTTGGGAGTCTCCATTTGTGGGAGTCGTACGTCAGGCACCATAGCAGGAGTTGGGGCCCCATGTCTTTTGAGACCTAACGCAGGACTGCCCGGCGGAGGTGGTGGGCCACCGGGTGGTGGAGGTGGTGGACCGCCTCCTAGTGGTGGAGGTGGTGGAGGGGGTGCCCCGCCAAGGGGTCCAAGTGGACGTGGTGGAGCCCCACCTGGAGGTGGGGGAGGCGGAGGAGCTCCACCACCAGGAGGAGGTGGGGGCAATGGAGGCCCACCACCAGGAGGAGGCGGGGGTAACGGAGGACCACCACCAGGTGGGGGAGGTGGTGGGGGCACAGGAGCTCCAACAGAAGTTGGAGAGCCAGCGACTGGGGTGGTCTCTCTATGGCACGAGCAGAGGCAGCGGTGGCCGCCACTACCGGAAGCCCCGCCCTTATTGGGGGCGAGGTTGCGAGAGGACGGGGCTCTAAGCAGACGTGCCGTGTCCTGGGCGTCATCGAGGAGTGTGACGCGGTGCATGAGGCGCTCGGCTGTGCTCCACATGACATCGCTGATGCGGTCACGAGGGTCTATACGCAGCAAGTGTTGCAACACATTCAGGAAAGGGCCTTCCTGAGGCGTGTCCACCACCTGCATCAACCAATGTAACCTTTACAGTATCATTTGATATATTATCATTTTGTTTAAGCCTCGTAATGCCACTTCGCCATCCTGAGGCGTTTACTACCTGTAATTCACCACTTGTAGCATCATTTAATACATTAGTATTGTGTTGAAACCTTGATAAAGTTACCTGGCTCATGCAAGCAAAGACCTGTCGGTAATGTCGGAATATGCCCTATCTAAGATCATCCTTTAGAGAGGGAGAAATGGGCACAGTATTATTCTATCCTACTTTATTTATTTCAAATTTACTTTTAAAGAAATTACTTGAAAGCATGCCTTACGGTATGGAGCATTCGAGGCTCTTACAACATAAAGCGGAGTAACATGTGACAACTGCTAGCAGATCAGAAGTATTGCGCATTCACGAACCATGTACGACGTACAAGAGGTATGATAGAAACTGCGAACTCGCATCACATATATTCTTATCAATGAGAATTAGGGAGAAAAATGTGGTTACTATAACAGTTTAGAAAATGGGCTTCAGATAGATGTACGGAAACAAAAATAACCCAGTCCCGTTTTTCCTGCTTTGACTGTTACCAGAGATCTGATGCGAGCAGGTAGGCAGGCAGGTATTCTAGGTCCTACACTACCGAGGCAGGGGGCAACCACAGCACCTGTCTGAGGATGGCATAGAAGACGTCGACGTGGCTCGTCAGGTCGACCCCGTCAGGTCCCGTGATCTGTGCCTCGTCAGTGTCCCGCTGCTCATCAAACACGTCCAGCTGCACTGCCAGGTCTCTGTCCTTGCTCGCGTACTTTCTAAACACAATATTACAAATTGGTATATAGAAAATAACACGTGGCGTGTTTAAATATACTACACCTTATCATATCATGTTAGTAACCAGTCTATAATTTTCTGCTCTACTTTCAAGATAAATGAGATAAAGTAACACTTTATACATTTTAGGGGAAATAATGTATGTGTACACTACACGAAATACCATAATGTGATAGAAACTTAGAGCGCTTGAAATTTTAAATTCAACAAAGTTCGTAAATAGGAGAAACAGAATGGGGTACGATTTCAAAAAATAATTTTAAACGGATAAAAACGGCTTTAAAGCAGAAAAATGGGTTATGGTAAACCTAACTCCCAAACTTTGTGTCAGCCTAGAAGAGCAGACACCTGGTGTATACGGGCTATGAATTCCAAGAATAAGAAGAATGTTCGCAAATGGTAAACTTGCAAAGAATCACTCACCTCAATTGGTTCAAGGCATCCAAAACTTTGAGGCCTGAGAAAAGAAATAAAATTTAATCAACGTTTTTCTAAAACCATTATGTGATATGAACATTGGTATTTTAACCCTACATCAGAAAGGTAAGAGTTACTTGGGAAGAGTGAGCACAAGAGTAGAATTCTCAGTTCTTCCGCTCCAAAGACTTTTGCAGTTGAATTAGATGCAATGCATTAGACTTATACACAGACACAACTTGTTCAATGCATTAGACTTATACACAGACACAACTTGTTCAATGTATTAGACTTATACACAGACACAACCTGCTTGTTGTGAAGAATCGTTCTGCTGTCAACACAGTGAATCGAACATAGGCGAGTCAACATCTAAGTTTGTGACCATAGCATCTTCTTTTATTGTTGCATACTAATACACAATGAATCTTATAAATCATACGAAATTACAACCAAGGAAAAAACACCAATATCACGAATTGAATAGCTTAAATTAACGTAAAATCCAAGTCCTAGAGACAAATATACTCCAAGTAACAAGGGAAATTTCAACGACTCTTAGGAAATGATCTCTCAAGAAGTTCTGTTAGTGTAGCACAAAATCGATTTGGTATGCATTTTCTTTCGGTAACAGAAATGTCCCGTTGGGCTTTTTAATAGGCATCAATATTTGGGACATATGTATGTATGAGGTTGAATAAATCAGCAAACATATTGTACTCATAAAATAAGTTGGATTCCACAATAAGGTAACCATGCAGCCATTTAAATGACGGGATAGTATCGAACATTTTTTAACTCTGATCGAAATGCTGCTGTAAAAAACATCATAAGAGTGGTAAAGCTGACCAATAAATTCGTTGCGTATGGAGATGCGGGCCTGGAGCTCGGTGGTGGAGATGATGATGCAGTTGATGAAGGCCACCACCACAGTCTTGTACTCAACGCTTGCAGAGCCACGCAGCTCCTCAACCACCACCTTGAAGCGGTAGCGCTCCATTCGCATCTCCTGTCACCACAATTAATGTGGTATTGTTAGATACACTGTACAGCACTCACTGGTCACTACTGTAGTCTTTGTAAATGCTGCCAGCATTGTGGTAATTACCATTATATTGATCATTATAATTGCTCTAACATTGTAATTAAAATTTTTAGTATTACAATAGTTATTCGCAATTATTATTTCCACCAAAAATTAATACGATTTTTGTTTTCAACAGATCAAAACAGAAGGACAAGAGAAGAAATTTGACAAAAAGCTGAATTGAAAATTAAAATGTGACGACGAGGCAAGGCAAAGAATAATGCAGTTGTAGAAAAGTAGAAAACACAAACACCATAACGAAAAAATTTGCAAAACTTGCCTACTGGGTAAAAATGCACACGAATCAAAATTGCCAACTGCAACGACTTTTTACAACTAGTATCACAGCTAATACTGAAACACTTTAGACTTTATAAGTTCACCATACTCATGTATCTTATAGACTTGAGAACGCCAAGACTGGTATTAACAACAAAAGAAATTCCCAAGAACTTGGAAATCTGACTAGATTCATGGTGAAATAATTACAGAGCAAGGATTTCCAAGTAAGAACCAAAGACAGGATGGATACTTAAGCTAAAATTCAAACTAACATGCAAGTTCAGATTTAACAAAATATTACACCTTGTCAAGGACATCATTTTTTATCTTAACTCATGTATGCAAAAGTGCTTTAAAAGTAACACGTACGCAAAAGTGCTTCACGTTGTGGTGTGGCTAACGACCAGCACAGACAGGTGTTGCAGATGTGGTCTAAAAATGCAGCCATAAATGGTAGTACTTGTCTGAGCCTGTCAAGCTAAGTCTATAAGTACATATAAGCGAAGTCGCTGCGCGGTGAGCTTCATCTCGTTGGCACCCACTTAACTACGCATTACTAAGCTTAATGATCGAGGAGGAAGGTTTATACACAAGAATACATTTCTCAGTTTGTGTAGTAAATCGAGTGATTATGCCATCGCATGGTTCATCATAAGGATCCTTAAAATACAGATATAATGAGAACGCTAAAATGTTCACACAGCAGTGGACAGTGTTGACGTTGCATGATTGTAGGGTCAGGAAGATAAATACAGAATGACTTTATCAATTAATAATTCTGGAAAAAGTCCACAACATAGAATACTTGATATGTCTTCAGTTAAAATGAAAAAATTGACGAAATTCATGCTTGCAAATTAAAGAAATGGTCGTAAAGCCTCAAATAACACTAAATAAATCAGACAATATCCTCCGTCATTTGGTTGACCTAGCTATAGTGTATTAATTGAACAGATTTGAATTGTTCTTTTACACGCAATTTTGAATAATATTAATGTTTAATACATTTTGACCCCCACTGCAGTCAGAGCTGTTGCATTTACTTGCAGCTGCAGTTTTGATATTGCATCATTGTGTCAATGAAGGAAGTTCCACTCATAGGAGACGGCCCGGGTCCCGGATGTACGAACACAGATTTCACACAATCGAACAATTAAGTCTTATTCTAGGAGGAAAGTTGGGCGAACGAAGTACTTGGAGGAGAGGTTCATGCATGAGTTGAGGGCGACAAGCGGAAACAATCGAGGCAAATAATTAAGTACATAATGACAGGCACACAACTGCAGCGATACACACGCCTGGAGACGTCACCACGACACTCAACGGACGCGGAGCAAGGAAGTCTCCAGATGAATGAGACGGAGAAAAAATTAGGCTCGAAAAGAACTGTTTATCATTATAATTGCTGAACAATTGTCCAGTTATATAAAAAATATAGAAGTTATCCGACACCCATGTACTATAGTGAACTTACGCTATTCCCTCGTATAGACAACGTGCTATCAATATTAGGTCATGTTAAACATTTTGTATTTTGTCATGGCAAGAGATTTTGCTTTTCACAATATAGAAACAAGTTGCTAGCTGCATGAATACAAATGCTAAGAATGAGAATCCCAAACCAAAAAAATAAAGTTTCTCATCAAATCGTGGGGGTGTAGCTGCCCATAGGGAAAATAATAAATAAGAGTCTACTCTAAATTGAAATCTATGATCAATTGCGCAACAAAGTTGGTCATCTGACCACAGAGACACCAGTATTAGCTACAATTTCTTAAATTCAACCATTGGTAAAACAAAATTTGAGATGTAATGCATAACATATAATTCCTGCTTTGAACATTTGAATTCCTGTTTTGTGAACGAAGCACTTCTAAGGTACACGAGTTTCTAACTATGTCACCAGCCAAATCTATTTAATAATATTTGAGAGGAAAATAAAAAATATAAATGTAACATTTTTCTTATTATTTGTTCATGTGAGAAGCTTTAAATCCACAAACAACTCCTTGATACTCCAGAACGAGTTTAGGCGTACAATGTAAGTTTTTGTGAGCCCAAGAACAGCAAACACTTCATGGTGGATGGTGCGATTTCGCAGATGAACTTCATGAACGAGTTCTCACGGTTAAACATTAAGTTCCTACTCTTTGCCATCGTAGTTCATTTCTTGCAACTCGCACTGATGTGATATACCCAGGGAAAAACGCACTGCTATCTCTGCAGTGCAACGAACAGTTTTGACTGCAAAGTCATTGTAATGACAAGAGAACCGACGAAAGACTGAACTCTGTTCGCTGACATTTATTAAGCAAACAGGCGAATAAAATTGAAACCAACCGAGATCCAAACCCACGTCATTAATTCGCCCTAGATTTCTGCAATAGGCATGGTCAAATTTTTCTGTGTGAAAGAAGGTGGCAAGTCTCAAAATGTCGTAGCATTGAGTAGTGGAAAGATATTATTTAAAAATAACGATTTAGTTACAGTGTACACAGCCTCGCCTTCGCCCAGCTATGTGAGCTGTCAGAAATGTGCCAACACGGAGGCGATATTCTTCTTTTTTCACCCGTGGGTACAATGCAGAGACGCAATCTCAGAGCAGATCGTACATCAACAATATCCAGTGTGGAGCTCAGGTTTATGCATAAGCAATTCTATCGAATAAAGAATTATTAAAAGCAAATAAAAAAAGAGAGTAATCAAGGAGTTAACTCAGAGCATGATAACAGGTGACATTTAGTTCAATCTTAGGCTACTACAGAGGTTAATTGTGTAACAGACCGGCATTAAGTTCTTAAAAGACCATGTAAAGATGCACTAAAGACCTAAAAATGGTAATAAAATATAAAACTCCCAATAGTTTTTTGTTCTTACGGTATACCACTTTTTAAGTTCTAGGTATCACTTAAATGTTAAAAACATCACTTAACCAGAGTGACTCCCATTAATACTTCATGGACAAGAACAACTGAAGAGACAGTGTGAAAACCTTAACAACAATCATTGTGGCCACTAAAGCAACGCTGATAATGACGATGATTAGACACTTTACCTTATAATTATTGAGGGCCTCCAGGGCGGTGGCGTAACCATCAGCATTGTATACGCACAGCGCTGACAGCAGCTCGAACACTTGCTTCCTGATAGTGGTGTTGCTCTTGTGCAACGCTGCAAAAAAAAAAAACTCAATCTTATTAAGTCAATTCCATATTTTAGAGGACATATTTACTAAGTTATTCTCTGTTATAAGTTAACATTGTAGATAAAAAATAAACAGAAGCTTCCTGCTCGTCCTGAAGTTCCCGAGGATCCTAACACCAAACAAGCAGTTAATTATTATAAGTAATTAAAAGTTGAAGTGTACGCAAATAAATACTGATCGATGCACGCACTGAGACAGCGGAAGACGACAGCTATTAACACATTCAGAAACTTGTAATATTGGCTCAAAACAAGATGTTTTAGGTCTACATCATTCGGTATTGAACAAAAGGTGCCACCATGACTACATTGTGGCTACAACGACAGAAAACTATATCACGCATACTGACCAACAGGCAGGATTAGATCGCACGGGCTTTATGTTCATAGCAGACAACAATCGTGTTCTATCTGTTGCACTGAGCTACCGAAAGCCACAAAAATGTCCACATTAAAGTGGAAATTTTATAGACACGGTTTCCCTTCTACACTAGCCATTCCTGCTAGAGACAAAGGGATGGGCAAAAACCTGGCATTTTCAAAATAAAATCGCAAGCATAGTGTTAGAAAATTCATGGTTACCACCAGTGGAACAACGTTTGCTGTGTCCAAACTAAAAGAAATAAGTGTAAGAACTCTATCAACTGAAATTTACAATGAAGACGTCATTGCATTGTTGTGCTATTCATCTTGTATTTCAGCTAAATTTATCTGATAATTACATATTCTTTTTTTCTAAAAGCAGAGTAACAGACGGATTTTATAGTGAAAACAGCAATGCATGAGCATTTTTTGTGTACAATCGAACAATGTTAGTAAATAAATATATTCATCAGGTACAAGGAGTCCATCTCAGCTCAGGCGAATCAAAAACAACAGCCTTTACCACGCTATCGACGACTGAAAACAAGCTTTCCAGGGTCAGTTATTAAATTCAATACTCGAATCCTTCACTCTGATAAAACCCACCGATACATGGATGGAACATTTTCTGCAGAAAAACATCGAGTAACAGCAAGAGAGCTACTAAGCACTAATTTTTATTGAAGAAGCTAACAGGTGGACAGTTCGCTCACACCAGGAAGTGTCAAGCAGGCAGGGAAGAAGTACAACAGATGGACACTCGCTACCGCGGACCCCGGAAGAGCATCCTAGAGTGGTTCCTCCAAACTAATGACCATGCGCTGGCAAGCCCTGTTAATGTCGTGCGTTCCGTGAGCGATACAATGAAAGGAAACTGCTACAGCATAACAGTTATCACGTTTTCTCCTCAGTGTTTGAATTGAAATGCTTCCTGAAAATCATGGCAAAATAGACAGATCGGTTTCCGAGTGTAAAAAAGATGCTGGCAATTGAAGGAAAAATTCTATTTCATGGGAATCAGTGCATGGTAGTGTCCGTCGAAATGAAATCGAACACAACGAGGAATTAAAATAAAATACTCTTACAATCCCTTTAACACTTTAAAGAAACGGAGCAAGAAGACTCGTGTTCTCATCACCATAAGTAGCGGATCTTGGAACCGTTAAATGCTACTAGCATGGTCTTACGACACATGCTAGTAGCAGACCAGGTGAGACGGATGGAGATGAGATGCACAGCTCCAGCATGCTGACGCTACTCGAGGCACGGCCACCTCGAGGCACGGCCACCTCGAGGCACGGCCACCTCGAGGCACGGCCACCTCGAGGCACGGCCACCTCGA
>VCRD01003850.1:24581-37647 GCA_006783055.1 Trinorchestia longiramus
ATGCAGAGACCGTGCGACGGCGATTAGCTATCACAAATACACCTGTTCCACATCGCTGTGCTTTGCGTAATCTTGATAAATTTCGGAAAAAAGGATCAGTGTGAAAAACCAGCGTTGTTTATAATGTTCATTCATATTAACCTTCTGTATTCTATAATTTAAAAGGTTTCTTAATAAAAACTGCACTTTACCTTTGCAAACACTTTGTACGTTATGTTTGTTTGGTTGTAAAAGTCTGTAAAGAGCTTGTACGTATAGAAATAATGAAAATATGTTCGATTATGAAAAAAAAATCATGTTCTCAGCTCTACTATTGCTCCATTTGGGTATTTTCTTGGTAGGTGAGAAATTCTGAAAGGATAAAAAAAGGTAATGTGAAAACAGCCATTTCTATGAAACATTTTTTACCTTCTTGTAAATTACTTTATTTTACACAAATGAGTTTTGTGTCTGACTTTCAAGGTCGTCCTAAGCCTGAATAGTTCATGTGTGTAGGCAAGGGTCCGGTTGTATAAGAATGATATGGTGTGTTCGGACTAAGATGTCTAACGGCAAACTAAACCATTTATGTACATTCTACATAATTAAGAGTAAATATACGCAAGAAATGAGCGTTGTCGACAGTTGTTGGCTTCAATACAATTAGAATCGCGTGATGATCGTGTTTACTGTCTCTCTTGCTGATGTTACTTCTATGTACATCTCAGAGTGCTGGGCACAGCACTGCCAACAACCACCACCAGCCCACTCTCGTAGGGGCACTGACACAACTGCTGCTGCTGCCTAGTTCACCTCTTCTAGTGACACTCACAGCTGCAGGTATGATGCTCCCTCTCTCTTCTGTGTTGTGGTGATCGTGTCACGTGAATGGACTACTTTAAACCAGAATATTTACTCTAAATACCATGCGCTGGTCTCGAACGCTATTGCTTGGTTGTTTAGTGTTTTATTGTTTATCCTTGAACATCTTCGTCAACATCTGCTGACTATTACAAAAATTTGAAAGAAAGAATTTATTCAAAAATTTTAGCTAAGTTTCTAGATAGGACCGAGTGGGCAGGTTTAGTCTAACATCAGACACATAGTTGGTCTTGAAAAATATTTGTTTTCTTTTAAAATGACAATTGAGCAAAAGGAGCGTAGAGCTCGAAAAAATAGTTTAATATTTGTGTGTGTCGACGTGGTTTATGTATCTTGACTGTGTCTAATGTCAGGAGGTGGCCGAACACTAGTCAAATTTTTCTCTCTAACGTCGTATGTCTTGCCTCTTATTGGTTGAGGAAACTGCTTTGTAAGTTAGTCACCCAGCACCTCCCGCTACTCCTACTGTAGTGCGTGTGTTCTAGATGCTGCCTCCTCTTACGAGTCTTCATCTACGGTGTTCAGCTGGTAGTGTCTTCAGTTTATTTACAGACTGCCATTTCAGTGTAATCTTATTTAAGTGTTAGGTTATTTTATGTACAGCATGAGGTTCTTGACCCTCGAAATTATCGAAACACTTTAGCAATAATATTTCACTTGTTATTTTCTTAATACTTTATATAAATGGCCCATTTACTGGTGCATGCTTCTTTATTACAAGCATTTGGTTTTAGTGTTCTCAGTTATATTTCATTATGTTTGCTTCATTATACAGTGCCATATCCATTGAATTTATTTTCATTTTCGTTTAAATCTGTAGCGACGAACGTGAAAGTTGGATGGTGACAAGGTTGCTTTCTTATTAGTGTCTCAGCGCTAGGCACCGTGGCACTGCCTCTTCTTGTTTAGTTCTCTAGACCAACAAGCTGCACGATATTAGGAAATAATATAAGGTTTAATTGGATGTGTCGCCAGGCACTCGTGAGTGGGACGATACCAGCAGTGGCGACTGTAGCTCCAGCGCTGTAGACCAGGTGTGTAAGCTTTCTGTTCCTCCTGCTGTCACTCATGTGGACCCTGTTGGTCGTGATCTTGCACGTGTGGTCTCAAGTGTCTGTAGGGCCATTGAAAGAATTAAATCTGGACAACTCTGGATACCTCATTTGGTAGAAACTTCATTTTTTGATACTGGACAATAGCTGATCCATAGCACTCTATTGCTAAAGCTAATATGAGTATATTTGAGATCTCACCCTTGCATACTGTTATTCATTGGGAGAGGTAAAGAAATTCTACACATGCTCGAAAAAGTTTTCAATCTACATAGTACGTTTATATCCTTCTAGCCGTATAAATCGTACTCAACAGCAAGGCTTCATTGTTTTTGTGAAGACTATAGCATTCCATCACGTCCTTTCGTAATGAAATGTAGTTCAAGTTTTCGTCCTTCTTATGTTGAGTGATGGAGAGTATTCTTGTACACCTTCATAACACAGGTATTGGGGGTGGGTAGAGAACTGCATTGACCTTCAAATATTATTTGCGTAATTCCCGATACTCATGTTACTTGCGCGGGCATCAAAATTACTTTCATCTCCTTCAGATGTGGTTTCGTGTGTTTACGAGCCTGGTGTCTCTGATACAACAACTTACCTGTGTTGGATGCCTCCCTGTTGTTGCTGGTGTGGGTGACAGCAACCGCAGTACTCGTGTAGAAGCGGACTGTGGACCTGAAGAAGATAGTGGGTCACCAACAGCAGAGCGGCTTGGTGTAGTGCTCACTTCAGCTCTGGCTGCCGTCATCCAGCAGTCACTGCACAAGAGCCCCTACAGCCTGGGTCTGTCACGCGTTATCTGGGTCATGAGTTTAGTACAAAATTGAAGCTAAAGTCATGTGCAATCTAGGAGATTTTTGAGGAAAAGTTTTTTATATTGTCAGTGTCAAATCTAATTTGCAAACGAGTTATTGAGTTTAAATTTTTACTTGCGAAATGAGGTTGATTATAAAAGATGGTTTCGTACGTTAAATATTTTCTATTATTCGGTTTCGTTGAATTGAATTTTTACGGTTTTAATAATATTATTGCCTTGATTGTTACAATTGAATCACTCATAGTTTTACTGTTGTAATCGGAACATGACTATACAGTATATACCTCACTATAATTATAACCAGAACCCTAGTTTACAGCGTATATCTTACCATAGTTGTAACCGGAACTCGAATATACAGTATACACCTCACCATAATTGTGAATTGAGTTTCATAGAGTGGGTGTTGTGGGAACAACTTGCATCGGTAAGATACATTCTTTTATAGCGTGTTGATTGATACATGTAACGTAAATGTTGAGAATTTCTTTAATGTTATTTTTACCTGAAGGCATGACCTGTGGAACACAAGGCTGTTGTAGTAGACCATTTTGGTCCATACCCATCTCTATGCCATTAGCTCGTGTTTATATTTATAACAAAATACTAAAAGTTCATCGGTAACTATGGTGTTTCTTGATTTGATATGTTCAATTTTTGTTCTTATTTCCTATGAAGAAATGAATGAAGACCAAGAATGAAAGTCATTGTAAAACTAATTTTACAAACAGTACATTCATGATTCGTGTATCGTGTTTCAACCACAATTGAAACTTATTTTTTACACATGTGGAATTAAGGAGATTTGCTGCCCTTGACATTTCTGAGTGTGTGCAGGTGTGCTGTGCAGCAGCATTGAGTGCATCTCACAGGTGGCAAGTGAGGGCTGGCTGAGCAGCCTGGATGCTGCCACTGCTCTAGTACCCCACGCTGTCAGGTCTGTGTTGCGTGACACTTGTGGCCTGCTCATTTTGTTTAAGTATTCCAAAATCCACAAGGTAAACAGGTTGTTGTTTGCCAAGCAGCCAACATTTCCTGCTCGTTTGTGCGTAAACTGGTGGACTGGAGGAGACAGAACACGCAGTACGTAAGACTCTGGCCGTGAAGTAATTCAGCTGGCAGTGTATGTCTAATTTGTGTCGGAGCGCCTGAGAAGGAGTGCACGTCCGTGCCTGTGCGTGAGGTTCTTTCACTCGCAGGTGTAAAGTCCCTAATTGGATAATGACCATGAAAATGTTGACATTTAAACTCGCTTCAATAACATTAAAGTTATTAAGTGACACACTTCTTATATTTGTTTTTGAGATTGTATATTCATACGACTGGGCGGAAGACTATTGAGTAGACTCCTCATGTGAACTGAAATGGTTTTTATTATCGTATTTTATTTAGTTTCCCAGTTATGTATTTGAATTCAAAAAGGGAAACAGGTCTCTGAACGAAATTTTCTCTCGTAAATGGTAAAATCGGCGTTCTCACAGTGTGCCGCTACTCGGGTACGAGGACAGATGTCTTTCTCGTTTTTTTTTTTTTGCCTCTAGATCTGGGGTTCAGCTGTGCATTTGGTGACTAGCTTTGATTAACTGCAGGAAATTACTACACTGAGTGAACAGTTTCCTGTTTCAGATTGCTCTAAAAAGTTTTTGATCTAAATGGTTGATGTTCACAAACTGTGTGCTGGCAGTGAATGATTATTTCTACGTTTGAGATAGTTTTTTTAACTTGATAACGGGTGTATTTCTTAGTATATGTGGTTGCTAGAGGTTTTAAAGACCAGTGTCGTGTTGTGGGAAAGATGTCTCATGTCGCCAGGGTTCTTTTGTAACGCATGCAGACGTGAATGTTGTAAAGCTGACATGGTAAAGCTAGCGGGTCAATACGAGTGGTGACAAAGTTTCCCGTATCACTTTTAGTGATCGTTAATCCTACGATTATTTATCCTCTAGTTTGCTGGAGTGGCTGTCAGAGGGCCGTGGTGGTTCACACGAGGCATTTCTTGGTCGCTGTGCTACGTTGCACGCCACCCTGGTCCTGAGCTACACTCTCGCGCACAGCAACCACATTCCTCAGGTGAAATGTATTCCCGTATGGAGGAATCTGCAGTTGTTTTTGTGGTTGAAAGACTCGAGTCTTTCAACCACAACTCGAGTTTTCGAAGTTTTCAAAAAGCATCTGAAAACCGACACTTTGTCGTGTTAGGCTGTCAACGCTCTCTTCGACATTTTGTGTCCTATCATGACAGAAAAGTTATTGTGCTGTTGGCAGCGTTCTCACTAAAGAGGTAATTGACACATGAGCATAGCGACAAGCAACTACATTATCATTTTTTCTCGTTTGAGAACCTTCAGTGCTTTCTTCATGGTATGAAATGCGGCAAAGAATTAGTGGAGTGACGAATAATGCTTTGAAAAGTGCCCTAACACTTTAAAATTTGAGTTTGCGTTCTTTGTAGTGAAAGTCTATATTTCGAAACAAGCCATCACCCTCGTATCAAACACATGTACACTCTCCGTAGCTATAATAAGAATGTTGTGTTTACTGGCAGATGCTACACTTACTGGTGTCTCAAGATAATCCCAAGAGCAGCAGGAAGCAAGAGCGATCTTACCTACTGTGGCTGCCCATTACTCTGAGCTATAGAGACAGAGCTGTGCGCTCTGCAGGCTGGCTTGCTCTGGCAGCTCTGGCCAAACAGCCTACCGCCCTCACCTTCCTTCTACGCTCTGAACACGGCAGAGTCCAGCTCTGGGAGGCCCTCTTCAGGTCAGTGTTCTCTACAGAGTCCTCTAAATGGAGAGCTTATCGTTGATACTGTGGTGCAGTTTTCTTCTTTCATTTACGATAAATTTTTATGTGTACAATGTTGCAAAGAATTACTTCAACTATTGAGTTTAGGAAACAGGTTCTGTTTTCAGATCTTTTCTCATATGTTCGAGGATCCTCTCTGAATATTTTTCTTCATTTAAGAACTCGACTATGCCATATCAAGGTAGGGATTTATTGTCATTATTGAGTTTTAAGATTCTTTTAATACTTGTAAGCCACGCACCGATTCAATGAAAGGAGAGCAGTTGAGCGTAGAGTGCATTGTGGCATCAGAGACAGCGAGCTTGTGAAGAAGTACGAAGGTGTACAGGGCTTCCAATATTGGGGAGTTGCTAGAGATCAGATGCTTGGACATGAAGGTAGACACAGCGCTCAGCGTCAGAAATGAGGAAGTATAATGGAGGCCGGTAATGTGAGCAGGAGTTAAATTAAATGAGTTGTAAACTGATGAGACGTTCGGACATGTGGCAAAATTGTGGGTAGCAAAAGGTTGTGAATGTGATCCAATTTGAAGTAAAAGCAAGTTGTCCGCGCTAACCGATATTTAAAAGTATTAACGGACAGATGGTGTGATGGATGTATGTTAATACAGGGTGGCGCATAAGTAACGCACCCTTTTAAAAAATTAATAATAAATAAAGTATTACCGCAATATACACTGGGTATCTGTAGACAGGATACGACATGTAAATATCGTTTATCCTCTATCGTTTGCAATTATCCCCATCGTTATACCTTCCATAGTTTATTTATTATTAATTTTTTAAAAGGGTGCGTTTTTTATGCGCCACCCTGTATATGTTATAAATATGTGGGAGTAGGTATTTTGTTTCGCTTGTTAAATTGCCTCGAAAAAAAATTTTCTTCAAAAGAGAATGAAATGTGTAGCGAATTAAGTTTCAAGCGATCTGGATTTCAAAAGATCCGATGTGCTTCTCTGAAAATGATATTCTTGTTCTTTTCTTTCTTTGATTTTTATGTTTTTATTCATATTAGTATTAGTGTAATTATTTAGAAAACAATCGATGCGTTCAATAAATTATACTACAAAAATATTGATGCATGTAGTGATACAAGTTCTAGTTATGTTGTGTTCATGTAAATATTTTCTTGGCACCCACAGTTGCCTGACTTCAAGTGACCGCCCAGAGCGTACAGCTGCTTGCTGTTTCTTTGCTCACGTCGTTGCTACGTTGCCTGCTGCTGCTGCTGCTGCTGCTGCTGCTGCTGCTGCTGCTGCTGGTCATGAGGCTCATGACAACACCGCCCCACTGCCTCCCTTCGTGGTGGACACTGAGACTCAGGTCTTGTGCTGTATGCAGCACCAATAAAATGTGCTCTGTTCACATAGATCGGTAGTTTGATAGGATCGTAGCTGCTCATACGCCTCGTGTTTGTGTTGCACGCCATCAAATACTGTAAAAATGTTTATTTCGTTACGAATGTCATATTGATTATCTACGAGTACTGTTAAAGTGGCAAAGTAACGCAGAGCTCAAAAAAACTTTTTGTAATTACAGAAACTATTTATTTAACTGATTATTTTTAGTACATAGAAGAATGTATATATTCCTTCTTTTTTTAAATACTGGATATTCAAAATTATTTCCTTAAGATAACGAAATCAATCTTGTTTCCTCTAGTGTGATTAGTTAAGGACCACGAATTAAGTTCGTGATTGTGATAAGTATTTATTCATGTTGAACATATAATTTTTTATAAAGAGTATCGCTCTCTAGGTTTGAGATTCGTATCAATCATTGATGCTGAAAAAAATGGTTTGCATCAGCACTTCCTGAAAGCATATAAAGGCAAGAATTATTTGTCAACTTGATACTGGAACAGCTTTGCTAAGAGTTGTGCCACTGTCTGGACACTACAGGCGAGCGTGAACGGTGCAGAGGGCCTTCTAGTTCTGGTAGAGCATCACGGACTGTACAGAAGCCTCCTGACTGCCATCAGCCACCCGCTGCTGATGGACTCTACTACGGTCTGTGTAGCGTCTCTCTGCAATGACTTCATAGGGCCTCGCCTCCTGAAAGCCATCCTGCTTCTCCTCAGCAACCTCACCGCCCTCCGGCCCCGTGCTGTCTCTTGCAGGATCGTGGAGGAGGGGCTGCTTCCCTTCATCATTACGTAAGTCTTCTCTTACTTCTTCACTGTGACTAGAGCAAATTGGTGCACTTTTTGTGTTGTGCTGTCAGTGTGCCTTGAGAACGTGGAATCATCTTATGATTGTCTTCAACTATCTACCTCAGAGTTAGCAGCTTTACTTGTGCTTAACTGTTATATAGCTTTTTAAGTTCCGTGCAGTAGACGTGTGTTCTTTCTTTTTTCTCGTTCATTGCAGACAAAACACCTTTTCTCTTACTTACTGGGATGCCCATAGACAAGGTACATTTTTAAAACTATTAGTTATGAAACTACAAATGGTAAATAGAATTGGTTAATTCAGAATGAATGAAGAGATTTCAAAGTTTTCTACCAGCGTAAGTCTACTGACAATCACAACATATTGCCCAAAAAATTCATAAATTTCACCTCCCAAAATGAATCGCTACGCAATGGTGTCGCGAATTTTGCACGCCGCTAAGGTTCACGACACTTCATGAGTAGAAGTCAAGTTGAAGTAAATAAATGAGATTAAAAAACCTTAAGTAACAATGAAATATTTTTGTATTTAAGTGATTTAATTATCGAATTTTGACGACTTGACCGTCAACAAAAAAAATGGTTAGGGTTTTAAGCCGTCCCTCCAATAAAACTGGCGTCTCTTCAAGCAATTAAGGTGACGTTTAATTGAGGTCTGCAAGAGCCAGAACATAAATAAACAAGTGGAGAGAACGGTTAGTCTCAGCACCCCCACGCTCGAGTCCGTCGGTCCCTGGGGTCTAGAGCCGGAATGTCAGCTCTCACCATCCGAACCGCGCTCAATCTGAATATTAAGTTGGCGTACGCTGAGCTCCAGTGGCAAAAAGCAACGATGAACCGTGCTCCACGACTTTGGCCTCCCACTTCTCCCCGCTGCTAAATAAAAGATTCTTTTGAAGTTCTATGGAATACCGGGTAAAGGTTGATATTAATGCCAAGTATAATTCAGGGACCTAACTGCAGACGAGTAACCTACCATTGACAGCGAGGACTGCACTGGAAAGAGTTCGCCCGTCGCTGTCCCAAAGCTGGTAGCAACCACCCAATGTATTTGTACTGTTGAAAATTACCGAATTAATTACTCTGATAATGGACTTAACAAGAAAAATTTCAGTATAGTGATATTTCAGATAACTTACGAATGCTTGATACAAACCTAAAAGATACGTGCTCTTTCAGTGTTTCCATCGGAAACTGCTAGGCGTGTTAGAAATTTAAAGATAGTTGAAAATAGTTAAAGAAGCGTACTCCACATAGATAGTAAAGGATAGTAGTAGTTTTTACGTTTAGAAAGGAAGAGGAAATTTCAATTTACAGAGTAGAATTCTGAGTTGAGTCTTTTCAGACACTCGTTATTAGACGAATTCACTCTTATTTGTTATTTTAATTAGCGTTAGACAATAGTCTAACTAAGTTATTTATTTAGAGTTCTAGTTAAACCAGTTAAAATATGGAGTACGCGTCAGACAATTGGTGCTAGGTTGCACAACAAAACAAAATGAAAGAAATTTTATTCAAAAACCAAAATATAGGCAGGGGAAAGCAAGGAAGAAGTAGTACGTCACGTCTGCCGACGATGGAGCAGGATCAGTTTCCACCATCAGCTCGCAGCCCGACGAACCCGCTCCACACTTGCATCGAATCCATGAAGTATGTACAGACTAGACAAATGCAATACTGACAATATGGGCGGTTTGGGACCGGATGGAACCTTTGAACGCGACGGCGCTGAAATTCTTCAAAAAAAAAAATCTTCATCTTTCATCCGCCTCTCATTATATAGGTACTTTTGCTACTTATTCCTAGTTCTCTGATGAGTACAGTAGTTCGAAAACTACATTAATCCTATCGAAAGTACAAATTTCGATAATGGAACAATGAGCAAA
Organism: Trinorchestia longiramus; assembly: GCA_006783055.1. Taxonomy (NCBI): domain Eukaryota; kingdom Metazoa; phylum Arthropoda; class Malacostraca; order Amphipoda; family Talitridae; genus Trinorchestia; species Trinorchestia longiramus. The sequence goes on from VCRD01003850.1 coordinate 34,178, forward strand.
AATAGTGGAACTTTACTTCCGATGTAATTGTTCGGTTACTGTAGTTCAGAGGAATTACAGGAATATTGATGGTATTGAAAGAAGTCATTCGAAGACCTGCATAAAAAGCTGGTATTGAAATTTAGAGAAACTGGGACAACAGCAGACAGAAAACGTTTTGGCAAGCCACGGACCATACGAACTGGTGCTTTAATTCAGCTTGTTGCAACGAGTGTTGCTGATCGGCCCAAAACGTCAACTAAGAGACGTTCAATTCAACTGAGAATATCACGTACGTCATTGCAACGTATTTTGGTAAAAGATCGAAAGTATTATCCGTATAAAATTCAATTAACTCAAGAACTCCATCCTAAACCATGCAAATGTTAGAAGCAATTTTTCCAAACAGAGTTATTTCTCGTTTTGGTGATATACCGTGGCCGCCTCGCTCTCCAGATCCAAGTGCTCCTGATTTCTTTCTCTGAGGATACTTAACGGAAAATGTTTATATTGAAATACCTGATACTTTACAGCAATTGAAACTAAACATCATTCAAGAGATCAACAACATTTCACCAGAGACATTAAGGAAAGTAATGAACAGCACCGTTGCAAGAGCATGCCATTGTTTGACTAATAATGGTCATTTAAAAGATATTATATTCCATAGTTAAACGTATTTTGTTTCATTTATAAATTTATCTTAAACTTTGAAATTTCTTCTTTCATTCTGAATTAACCAAATCTCGTTACCATTTTTAGTTTTATAGCTATAATAATTTTAAAAAGGGACCTTACTTAGGGGCCACCCTGTATAAGTCATTCTTCTAGTTCCGACTACAAGTTAGCTCTCTTATGATAATTCTTTTAACTTCTAATCGTCTTCTTAACACGGATTAAGCTCGCATGTTTGCTAATCTAATTGATAGATTATATTCTTTGATCTAATCACACCTCCATGTCTGGTGGCCCTCACAGCCACGTGGAGGAGGTGTGTGCATTACTCAGCGCGCCCTCCGTTGCTGGGCAGCAGGACGAGGACTGGTTGCTGCTGTCCAGCTGTCTGGAGTGTGGTGCTGGGCTACTGCTGGGCGTGCTGGGCCACCAACCGCCGTGTCTGGTCGCCATGTCCAAAGATGCTGGCGCACTCCCAGATGCTCTTGTTCTCGTGCTGTCTTCAGGTATGCGTTTACTCTGACTTCCATTCTTGTTTGCACTAATATTCAGGTATGCGTTTACTCTGACTTCCATTCTTGTTTGCACTAATATTCAGGTATGCGTTTACTCTGACTTCCATTCTTGTTTGCACTAATATTCAGGTATGCGTTTACTCTGACTTCCATTCTTGTTTGCACTAATGGACTTGCCAAAAAATGAGGGTCGGGAAATTTGATGAAATATTAGTGTTTCTATCTCATTTTTGTAGTACCGATACAAAATTTATGACCTGCGATCGTGCAAGGCTTCTATCGTGACAGTTTTCACACCATCTTGAATACTTGACCACAGTGGGAGATATTTAGTACAATCACATTTACATACGCGGAGTCGGCAGACAATTGCTATTATTTTTATTGCCTACTATTACTCTCTGCCTCAGTTTCTTCATGCTTCTTCGTTCTGTCATTTGTTTTCATGTTCATTCTACTTGCGGTTTATAAGGGGATCGGATGGAAAGAAGAGAAGTCATTCCTGAACGCACAACAAGTTACCATGCTGGTATTGAAATTAACGAGTATGAACTTGTGAACGATCTAGTCGTTCACTAGGTTTTCAGCAGGACGTGTACATTAGGGGTGCTCCTTTTAGTAGCTTGGGTATGCGCACTAAGATCTGTCGCTTGTGCGGTTCCCTATGTATTGAGGGACGGCCAGTAGGTAGAGTAGGGGTAGTCGAGGGCCTGCAGTCAGAGTGGCAACACTTATTCACTCTGCTGTCGAGTGATTGTTCAGTGCAAAGATCCTTGCTGCCGATTTTTGTACACCTCGCTGAGCCATTGGTGCAATATTTAACTCTGGTGCAATGAGATATAAAACCCCGTATCAACTATTCCTTGCAATTCGTGGTGCAATAAATAAATGAATATATAAACCTTTTAAGTGCTGTGATTCAAAGTGCAATGAAAAATAAATATACAAACCCCTTTTAATTAAAAGTATTATTTAACATACAAAACCTGAAAAGAACTGTGCTTTTTAAACTTATTGTTTGTTGCTGGGTTTGCTGACTGGGAACTGTTGACCAACTTGACATTAATTGGTCATTAAGTCCGGTGACAAACTGGTTGCAAATGTGTGCGTTAATAGTGCGATTAATCTAGAATACACTCGTTAGCAGTAGCCCAAGTTCAAAAATGGACTCTGTTAAATCAAGAAAACAGCGTGAAATGTTTTCTCTGCATTTTATTTTGTTGTGCTTCAGTGTGCATTATTTGTGCAGGCGTGTGGCTGGGAAACTCGTGCGTGACAGCAGTGCTGGAACTGCTAGCTCTGCTACTGGACTGTCGCTCCCCACCCAACGCCAGCCCACCCTGCAGCACGAGCCCTGGTCACTTGGGTTCCCACCACCTACACCGAGACCCCAGCTGTCACCCGCTGCACAGTGATGGTCACCACGCTGAACACTCACCTCGCAACTACTGGGCGTGTTTCCGTGTTATGTCTATGCTTGAATCATATCACGATGCTTTCTTCAGGACTTTGGTTCGTTGCTTGCACGTGACAGTTCCTCCAGCCAACACATCGACTGAAGCTTCCACCCCTGATGTAAATATCTCTCGCCCATGCTGCCCGTGTTACAGTCCCTCTGATGCCGACGCTTCTCTCGAGTTGACCTGGTTTGCCGAGCAACAGCCGTGTCCTCGCTGCACTCAAGTGTTGACGCACAGTCGTGTTGAAGCTTCACGCCTGGCTCTGAGCAAGGCTGCTTCTGCAGTCTTGTGTCTGTTGGTAGCAGGTCTGTTGGAGCGCCGTCACCTAGGCGTGGTGGGCGATGCTGACCCTCTTCAGCAGCTCGTTTCTATGTTAGAACTGCCTGTGAAATTGCACGACACTCACCAGGTGTGTTGGTCTCGCTATCACGTCTGGGTAATGTCTTCTATTTTCAATGTTATATGTAATTTGAAAGTACTAGGTAAATGTACGTAGTTCACTAGAACCATGAACGATGACCTTAGTACTTTCGAGAATTGGTTTATATTTCTGTATCGCTCCAAAATCTACGCGCTACTATACTGCAGAAGGTATTTTATCGAACATAAACAAAACTCTTGAAATTTCTGCTCACAGTTCATGCTTCATGGTCTTGTGAAGTCCTAAACTGACTTATTTCTTCTCAGCTCAGAAAGAGACCTACAACATCTGTAGCCATGCTTACCATTTGCTGTTAGGGTATTTGACAAAGGCACAAGTACAGCACCTGCATGATGAAAATGTATTAAAAAAACTATACATTACAAAGTTAGACTTCCCTGCAGTATAAGTCTGTTGATT
>VCRD01003850.1:37765-51288 GCA_006783055.1 Trinorchestia longiramus
TTTATCTTAGATGCGAATGAAATATTGTTCTGTATGGCAATTGTACTGTTAATGCAGTTTGTGATGTCATTCACCTACAAACTAATTTTATCTTACTGTTGAATACTTTTAAGAAAATATACTCGCCTATACGCAGTGACTCGTAGCCATAACCAAGACTGGACACTAGTAGTGACATGCTGTAGTCATGAGACTGCGAGTACTCTTTCTTGACAGCATCCGGAAACCAGTTCCTGTGTACTAAGAAATAACATTTTTTTTCCAGCGATCATCACTTTATCTCTTATGTATTACCTCAAATAATTACTGTCGATTTCTAATAAGGATTTCAAGATATAAATTCCTATGATATCGTGCCGTCGAGCTATTTCAACGTCGTCTCAAAGGAATAAACAATATCTATTTACCAGTGCCAGAGCAATGATACATATATTTTTCTGCATTACGTACACTGGATTCTAGGAAAACATAGTTCCCTTAATGTTCTCAAATTTGAAGGATTTACCTTGGAAGTTGATCATCATCATGATGTTTGGCAGATGGATTTTCACGAGACCTAGGAATTATTACATATGATATACAGCTACCAGTAAGTTCCTGACATGACTTATGTGATTGAATTTAGAATTTTATTAAATTATAGCTTGCATTCTTGAATAAAGAACAAGTTTGATGGATTGTTACACGAGTCATGATTTTCGTGTATTGCAGAAGTTGTATCCTGGCTACGAACTGGCACGCCACATAATTCACCTGATCGACCACGTTGCATCGTCGTCATTTACTGTAACTTCATCCACGGCATCAGCTGGATCTAAGCTGCACACCAACTCTCATGTGAGCAAGCAGCCTAATGGCAAATCCATTAAAAATACCCTGGACAGTCATCCTGCCTCGAGCAGGCAAATTAATAAAATCTTAGACGGTCAGGCCTCGAGTAAGACTCAAGCATACAAACGCACCTCAAAACCGTCAAGCAAATCCGCCTCTAACGATCGTGGGTCTTGCAAAAAGTGTTCCTCGTCCAGTATGGAGGAACCCTTGTATTTGGAGGGCTTGGGCTTGCTGGCTCTGGTGAGTCCCTGCTGCAGGTACGCCTGTCATCACCTCAGCACCGTGCTCTGGCCTGCTATGCTTAGGCCACTGGAGGAGCTGCTGCAGCTGCTGCAGTGCCGGTCTGTCCACCTCACCGCTAACCTTCTCAGCCATAAGGTGGGGCTTGTCTTCTTCTTGGGATGCTCTAATGTTTATTGAACCTGTTTGTTTTTTTCACCAAGATATAATGCGTTTTTCATTTTCGTGAAAAATAATGGGAAAAGTTAAAGGCGTAATTTTATGGTAAATGGGTGGTGAACTATATAAATCATTGCTTAAAGCTTAAATACTATTCTATCATACCTGGAAAATATGCAAAATTTGAAGATATACATTTTTGTATAACGCTTGCCTTATTCTCGTTGCATTGGTGATAGTAGTAGCGTCAGACTCGTTATTGTGAATGAGATGCCAAACACTGTCCCTCTGCAGGGTCGTTTCAGTGCCACGCAACCGCACGAGCTACTAATTTTCTGATTGACTCAGCATCACTGCCAGTTGATGTAAAGTCAGAGTCAATACTCTGTGTTCTTCATGACTGACGAAACGAGATAGTCTCCCCAGTTAAGGGGCCAGAACTGATGACATGCAGAACTCGTCATTTTGCGCTTCCTGTCTCTGTGTGACCGAAGTGCTAGACCTACACGCGTCAGAATGTGTCCATTTTTCTAACTTCATCTTTCGTAAACTACTGCCCATAGGGAAACTTGAAGAATTTTCGAATCTAATTTCAGAAGTGCGAGCTATTACGTAATAATTATTCAGCTCAAGCGCGCTCTATATGCTATGTGAAAAGTTTTATTTTCTTTCGTATGAGTTCAGTTCAGCGTTGTGTACAAATACGGCAGAGTCAGACTTTACAATTTCGTAACAACTATTTGTGCGGACAAGCCTTACAAAGTAAGCCAAACTTCTTACGCAACACGTGACGTGGCACGCTTTGAAGTGAACATGATGGAGGTAATGATTTCTGAAGGTACATAGTTGCGGATGTGCTGCAGTTTCGGTCCCTGGATACACATAAAATTATAAAACTCTGCGCACTACCTGGAAGGAAAAAACTTCTTTTCAACCTGATATGTATGAAATATCTTTTGATTGTGAAATTACCAATGCAAACATCTTACGACAGGGAGTAATCATGCATCCAGCAACTGTTCTTGTCCTTGTGACTTGAGGTAGAAGCTCATAGGGACACGTAGCAATGATCGGGAAGTTTTAAGAAAGAGTCAGTTCGATACAGTAAGCCCGTCGATGTACCTGGACCACTGCGTCATAAGCAGGAGAAATTACGAGAGCTGGGAGTGATCTTGAACCAAGGACCTGACAATCCAAGTCAGCTCGCTTAACCATTGGACCACTGTAGAAACTTCTAGTTCGTGTAGTTACTGAAACTCGCCTATTACTTCAGAGGGAGTATAGTTCATTTACTTGCCCCGTGTTTAATTGTTTTTATGACTTTTACGTTGTTTCAAGTTTTAGTCGCGGTCGAGCTTGTATTAAAACACTTCATTTAATTCAGCTTAGTTTAAAAACTTCGCTACAACTTACGGTTGTCTGCAGAAGTTATTACAACTTCGAAATATATCTTTGTTGATTTGAATTGTCTCTTGGTCTTCGTAAGCGTTCGTTATTGTTCGTTTTCCAAAGACTTTCTGGGGCGAAGATTTTCAAAACTTATGCAGCGTTCATGTAGTTATTGGTATTTGTACATTACTCGTCTTACTATTACAAAGTGTCAATGGAGTGACACTCCATGTTAATTTTCTTTTTTAGCAGGGATTGCTTGTGCGGTCTTTGTAATTAATTTTTGCGCTGCACCCGCTTCACCCGCTCCACAGTGCGATGTCATGTACATATATTGTTATATCGTATTTATTATTCTAGGAAATAAGGTTATCACGATGTCTTCGTATCTTCAAGGGATTCGCTGTGCTACGCAAAAATTTGACAACGTAGCGGAAGAAATTTCACTTTTCAGTAGTCGTATTTAGCTGTTTGAATATTTGTTTTACTTTCATGTGCTTCTTATCATGAATTTTGCAGCACTGGTTAAAATCTGTGATGTTTTATCAGAGCTAAATTAGTTATTTTTGTTTTCCATGTCTATTTGTGTATGATTTTTTCTGTTTTGAGTGACCTTAACTATTTTTTGCTTATGAGTTAATGCATGACAGCAAGATGATTGTGCACTGAAACATTTCAGAGAGCGCGTTCCAGTCCCTGAATAAAAAGAAGTGCCGTTGTGTGCAGGACACACGAGGTGTAGCGCGGCAGGTGTGCAGGAACCTGCGCCTGCTAACCAACATTTGCTGCTCTACACCAGACAACCCCAGCACTCTGCATCCTGGAGGCCGGCATCACACCGACTTTATTAGAGACATAGGCACTGCTCCAGGTCATACTGGCAGGCCTCCAGATGGTGCTCGTGAAGGTCAGGCACTGACTCAGGTGGTGCTTCCTCTCATCCACCAGCTGTGGTTGCCGTCTCTGCACACACCCGAGCTTCTGCGACATTTGCTGCTATTTCTGGTGGCTGTCACCAGTTCCTCTGCCGGTGTGTGGCCGTCACTCTCGCGAGCTTCCATGTCCTGCTTATTTCCTGTCTTTTTTTACTCGAATAGCGTGTACCTAAAATGAAGTTCCGATGTAAATACGACGTTGTGTACGGTGAAACTGATGTTCTGTTCAAATTTCATGGTTTGGAACTGTTCGAAATTAATTGATATTTATGCCGTCGCATTCCCATACTTAGTCATGGACTTTATGTTGTAGCTTCCCCTGTGTTGTGCTGGCATGTGTTTGTACGAGGAGTTTCAAGAGCTTGATCTTCAGTAAGCAGTTCTCTGGTGTCTTCACTTTTGACAATTTATTGCAATATATTTGATAGCGTGAGGTATACTTCACAAACTTCTATACTTTAACTTTAATACTTCGTTCATTGCATACCTCATGCCTGGTAATCCTCATCTCTTTTAGGTGATGTGAAAGTTGTCTTTTGCATTTATTCATGGGTTTATTAAATATGCTGGCGGTTATCAGTTTGCACATTACGCATCTCAAACTTGTGTGCATTGTATTTATTGCAGTGAGCGAGGGCCTGCTGCACTCGACTGCCCTGCAGTGGACGCTGCTTACAGCTGAGCACAGCAGCCGCTCCCTCCTCGCATGTCTTACACACACTGCTCAGCTGAACCTCGACGCCATCGTCAGGAGTGCTGGCCGCCCTTGCTCCTCCAGACCTGCCCGCACTTCTGGTTAGATCTAACACTCTTGTACTACGGTCTATTTAAGTCCCATGATAATCAGTATATTTCAGCACCAAATGTGAAGGAGTTCATAAAAAAGTACTCCTTGCAGCTGTATAGTATACGGGGTTGAAGAATGGGTTGTTATTTTACGTCGGAAAGATTTATTCGTCTACAAATTGCGTTGTTTTCTGATGGAGGGGTCAAAGACGAGACTTTGCACCTGAACTTCAATGAATGCAATCTGGAGTGAACATCTGTTGTGACAGCATGTTTTGTTGTGTGGGCACACTGTTACTCTCACTGTGGTGCAAACACGAGCTAGACTTCTGCATTCCATGTATATCTGTCATACACTGCCTTGTCATTTTACTTTATTATTTGGGTGAAAGGATCTAATCTCGTAAATCTGATTATATTTTAGTGTATCCAGTAGAAGAAATCTAACAGGCCAAATTTGGCGGTTTGCTTTTTTATTCCATGGTTTGTATGTTCTCTTGAATGTGTCTCTTATTGGACTGTCACTTTGCATCCCAAACTATCGTAGTGCTGTAATCGAAGCAACTTCAGAATTGAGAATCAAATTTGTAATATGGGCATAAGACCCTCTTGACTGTCGTTTATGAGACATTAGTAGACCCACACGTAAAAATTCACGTATTTTTTTACTGAATTTAGAGAACGTTGGGAAGTTAATAAATAGCATGCCGTGTTGACCGCCTTTGTGATAAATACAAATCTATTAGAAAAATATTTCACCCGCCCAGTAAATGTATTTATTAAAGATATCCTTTATATATTTATAGAACTTTCAAAATTGAGCCGATGGATCTTAACTATTTTTTCGGCTTTTCCTGGTCAGAAAATGGATCATCGTCTACACCATCGTACGTCGTGCCTCCGTCGTCCTTACGAGGGGCAAATACCACCCTACTGGGAGGCAGCGTGGCTGTGTCCGATTCCAGTACCTTGCTGGTGCTCTACGTCCTCACTAACTGCGCCACACTCTCTGACTGCGCCGCTGCCGTTGCCAAGGTGATTGCAACTCGTGCAGTAACTGCACCACGTGTTGTCACATGTTCCAGCTTATTATTACTCTTCAGGTGTTTAGCATGAATACTTCCATATCTAGCTTGGTTAGTGATCCTTGCTCATTGATGAGTATAAGAAGAAGCACAAATCTTTTCGAGTAATGATATCAACACGAGGTATGTAAAGGGTTTTATGAGTGAATTCTTTTGAAAGGCAGAGTGGACCCTGCGATGCCGTGCATGTCTGTCTGTGTGTGCATTGACAGCCTCAGACCTCTCTACTAAAGACTTGTTTGTTCTCAGCTTTCTGAAAATTAATTCATTGAGCTACAGTATAAATGGGCTAACCATTTTCTGGTATATAGTTATATTTTAATAGGATCTCTTAATTTTACGTCAAATTTCTGGATTTCGTAAAATTGTTTCCGCGTGACCTAGAGATACATACAACCTGACTACTACTTAATTGTTACAGAGATGATGCTAGGACTAGACGACTAGACGACTAGTACGAGGGCGTCACAGTGAAACTCCACTGAATATTGTTTACGAGTGCTGTATAAAACTTGGAGTGAATTTCCCGGGTTTTTCAGCTTTTTTTATGAGAACTTTTAAATCCATACTTGTGAGTAAAGCGTGCGTTTCTACCTCAAATTCTTTTGTGTGTTACTCTTCAGATCGAGTTGAAGCTTAAGAGAGTTGGGATGCCCTGAGTCATTTAGGCAATCCGATTCATGGTGATCTGTTACAGCTTGTGTCACTAAATTTTAGATTGTCCTAATTTAGAGGCTACTGTAATAATCAGGTGCTTAAGGAAGTTCGTGCGGTGTTTTGAACTATAGCAACTGAAAGAAACTGCACAAGCTTCTTCTGGGCATCCCATGTTGTTAAGCATTTACCTATTTGTGTATAAGCTGATAAGTGTAATGATTTGGCCTTTACTCTTAACGTGCATTTATCAGAGTGGCGTGTTGCAACCTCTGCTGCGCCTCTGTAGTTGTGCTAGCCCTGGGGGCCCCGAGCTGCTGCAGGCGGCCCTCAAGCTGCTGCTGGTGCTGTCCGTGCACCCGGGACCTCGTGCTCTCATTCTCAAGGTACGACCACGTAACACTGACTGTGTCTTGTTTGTCGCTGTGTGAACGACCTATTCACTAGGTGGCCCAGCCTAACGAGCAGGACGTGTACTTCAGGAATGCTCTTCTTAGTAACATAGGTATACATACTAAGATTTGACACTTGTGCGGTTCCCCGTGTGTTGAAGGACGGACCGGGAAGTGTAGTTAGCAGTCGAGCACCTGCAGTCAGAGTGGTAACACCTGCCTACTCGTGCTGTCGAATGGTTGCCTTGTGGAAAGATCCCTGCCACCGAATTTGGCGTGCTTCTCGGAACCATTTTTCTAACTTTTAACACTTGGCAATTTGTGGTGCAATGAAGGATTCTATTTGTTTGTTTTAATACTTCCTGCTTTTAATGAAACTTTTTCCTGTGTATCTTATGTAATGCAATGCTTTGAATCACTCGAATACGTGACCATTGACGTGAAACATGTTTGCTAATTCACTGGGAAATATTCAGATTAATTCCCCGTATGTCGGAACACAACTAGATGTGTTTTTGGGGTCGTCAAGAGTAACTTTGCTGTAACTGTAACTTAGACTACATGTCGGTAGCAAGGAGCAAGACATTTCATCCATGACTGTGTAGAGCAATGGCAAGCAGAGCAACACTGAACACTGGTCATTGTAATGTGAACAGGAGGACTGGCTGCGCAGCCTGCGTTACAGCCTGCTTTCCACGCCTCCTCTAAGCCCCCTCGTGTTACGCTCTCTCACCAGTCTCACTGTCACCCCAGGGGCTGTGACAGCCATCCTTGCTCACGGTACGAACAGCGTCTGCAGGTCATGGCTAGCTCTAACTCTGGAGTGTATTGAGTTCTCTGCTGAGTCTCGAGTTGTCTTCTAGTGTGTATAGGAGTAATATGTATACTTCAAAATGGGGTCAACCTAAAGTATTAATTGTATTGGAAATCAACGTAGGCTCGATGCATGCAAAATTTCGTCTTCTATTTCTAGTTGCAAGCGTATTTTCTTGCGTTAAATTATTTAGACACAATAGTGTTTCCAGCTAAAATAAACTAAGGCTGTTATGCGAAATAGTTTCTGTGCGTCAGCAGTTAACGTTCCTTTCCACGTTAACAGTGGACATCTTCAAATAGGGAAAAACAACCAAATATCGAGTTTGCAAAAATAACTTAATGCCAAAAATATTTCCGATCATATTGGGAGAGAAGCTTGGTGCACGAACTCTCAAATTGTATTTTCTTGTGTATAATAGCATAAGTTAGGGTGCCATAAAACAATGATGTAGTACCCGACCGTGAAGCTCTCCAGCATAAGGCACGGTCAGACGTAGTATGCATCTCTGAATCCCATATGTAATCGACAGCTAAACCTCGGCCCATACAACCGAGAATTCTCATTCTCTAAGCCATTAATGTAATCTTTTCAAATAACTACTCTCCTGATGTAGGATAAAACTTTTTTGTAATGTTCGTATTACAGATGTACGCAAATATGATATAATCTTACACTGACATGCCGGCATTTTATACCGCCAAAAAATTCTTAATAAGTAAATTAATTTATATCATTTCTATTTTATTGGAACATGTTTGAATGAAGTTAGTTTCATTTAACGGGTTGTTTAGTACTGAAATTTTTTTAGGTTACATAATTATTTGTAACATTGTAAATTTACTTGCGTATTAGGTAGCACCTAAAATAGAAATTCATAGCCTCTTTATTTGGAAAAATAAAACTACGACTGTAATTTTATAGTCAACGATGTATTGAAGTAAATGCGCATGTGTATTGTGTGTGCGTTGTACTTTAAGAAAATCAAGAAATTACCTGACTTGGAAACCAATTTTAAGACCATCGCTTCCTTCTACTTTGTGTAGTCAAACGATGCAGTTCAAGTCCCGTGAGATATTCACTTGCTCTTAGCTTAGCTAGACCTCGCGGATTCATCTCACATTTACTGTTTCACGTTTCTCATGGCTGGAAATATGAAAGTAATAATTTGAGTGGCAATTATCTAAAGTGCGGGTGTGTTCATCAGAGGACCTCCTGAAGGAGCTGGTAGACGCCCTGTCTTGGTACTGCTCCACCAGCAGCGACGGCCTCACTGGTGGTTGTGAGGCCAAGGCGGTGCTGGAGCCCAGTTCTGCGGGCCACAACCTCTTGTTGTTGCTGTGGGCCCTGGGCGCCTCTGGACACAAAGCTGTGGTGCTTCTGCGACGCTTGGGTGCTGACCACCTTCTGCGTCACCTTGACCACCTGTTGCAAGGCCGCTCCCTAGTTTTGCATAAACTTGTTCTGTTGCTAGAGGAGTAACATGTTAAAGTTTAGCTTCAGATTACTTTATGGATCTTTGTTTGACTTTTTATTAAAGTTATTTTCTTTATTTTATTTTGGAAGTATGTATTGTGTTGTATTAAGCAATCTGTTATAAAAGTCTCATCACCTAATTCTCATTTGCTGTGCGCCTGGACCCACAAGACTCTCTACCTCAATGAATAGTGAAGAATTTACTACGATTCATCATCCCTTCCACGAACTGCTTGCTGGGCTTTCGTGGTTCTAGCCTTCTTGAAAATTTTATTACTTTGCGAAGGCTTGAACCACGAAAGCTCAACAAGCAGTTCGTGGAAGGGATGATGAATTGTAGTAAATTCTTCTTTACCCAAATGGCCCTTCTCTTCGAGGAGCACGAAACGTGTTGTATTATAAAGCCTACCCAACGGACTCACCTGGAGGCCGTCCATGGTTTTTTTTCCTAGAAGAGAAATAGAAGCCTACTGAAGTCACAACAATAAAAGCTACGAATATATGCGCGTGTAAGTGATCGGAAATCGTGTAGCTGATTGGTGTAAACAATGTGTGACTGATTGGAGTCTCCGGCGAAAAAACAGCGTCGTTGAATGGGAAGCGGAAATACTTGTGTTTATCCGATAATGCTCTTTGTATCCGTGCAGTCTGGAACTTGCGCTTTTTCTCACTTTAAACAAACGTGTTTCAGTGGCAATAATTTGTATGCTCAAACGTTTGATGTGTGAAGTAGTTTTACGAATAAATGGCAGAATTGTGTCCTATTAACCACCATGTTCCTTTTAAGATGCAGGAACTTCCCGAGGCCTCATTTACTTTTCCTATATTTTCTGTTACACGTTGTTCATGACTGGAATTAGGAAGAAATAATTCGGTGAATATTGGTAATTTTACAGAAGTACATGCCTAACTTCGTTACTGCAAAAAAACGTACATTTTCAGAAGAAGTTCTGTGTGGGGACAGCTATACTCTAGCACTTACTAGTTCACTTTACTAGTTCACTTTATTAGCACTTTATTAGAATTACATGCCTACAACTGAACAAATAAACGACAAATTTGTACGTTAGGGGAATGAACTAGGTAGGGCAACATAAAGTAGCCTATTTAACACGTTGACTCCGAAGTCGTACGTATGTGTACCACTGAGGTTAGGTTCTGTAATTTTTTCAGATCACTTTGTACGCATAGTCACTAGAAGGAAGTTTTACACCAATCGGGCAATCGGAGGCAACGTGTTAAAGAACATTTTGATATCGATGAGGAGACAGCCTATGAGGGAGAGTGAAGTGAACCGCCTGGTATGCCGCCGGCTGAAAAGCTGTAAAGTCTTTGGGGGAACAGGTTAATTTTCTGTAGTAATTGTTTTGTGGGTGGTGTCCTTCGAGGGAAGTGATACGATCGGTTTCGTAGCTTGCAGATTTATTATTGGACACGATCAAAATCACAGCAGAAGTTAAGGCCAAGATCGAGGACCGAAACTGAGAACTTGAAATCCGTAAACTGAGACTGGAACTGAAACAACAAACTTATTGGTCCTTACTCGGGCAGGTTTCAGTAACTCGAAATAAATACAGAATTTAGCAAGAAGAATTGATAGTTGTCTTAATGTTATCTCATGATATCGAGTGAAACACTGGCTGCCAGCTAATTAGGCACGATGCCTTAAAGAAATACATAACGAGATGCAGATAGGCAGCTTCTACCCGAGGTCATGAAATTTAATAACCATATCAAAATGGCTGGTAGATCTTTCAGTATGCTCGTCATAAAATACTCGAACATAGTGACTTGAGTGAGACGAAATTAGACAATGAATTTGATGGTTGATGCAATAGTTATAATTAATCCAAATATGGAACATTTTGAATAATAAATCTTTGAAGTTTTCGTGCTTTGATTCGCGTAACTCCAACACAATTCAAATCGTTTGAATGAAAACGTAACCCCACTGAAATGAGATGTTTGCCATATAATCTGTCAATACTATGGTATCAAAACTGCTTCAAAAAGGAAATCTTAAGCCTACAGGGGAACATCTAGGCCCGGCAAAAAGACAAGTTTAAAGTTAATCTAGTACGTAGCTGCTAACTGAGCGATAGCTGAACTGTTTGTCAACTATGAGCCATGAGGCTTAGTGCCCATATCTTCTATAGACGAGGGTTACAATTTAAAAGTTAAAAATTCAATCGTAGTTGCAACTTCAAAGTACTAGTTTTAAATGACGTGAAATACGCATAAAAATTAACTAAAATATTACTAAAACACATTTTTGTATCGTCTCCAAGATCATTCTAAATTAATTACGATATTTCTGAGGCCCTACAAGTGTACAAAACAAGCGTCTAGGTGGGAGACACACAATGAGGCATGATGTGATCCACTTCATTCAGTGACTAATTTGATTTACTTGTTCCTAGGTTTCATACGAACAAGAGGGCATCATATGGTGTTTCGATTATTAGCTATTTGTTATCTAAATTTAGTTCTCGAAATGTTGCTGGCTGTACAAAAATGACTGGAAATAATACGATATTGTTCCTACACTAGACAAAATCTCTTAAAGTTACTTCGTTACCATGTTTACTATGGCTCCTATGACCCAAGGATAGTGCATACCAGAGGAAATTTGCAGCATTAAAGTAATTTTCCTGGTTTCCAGTCGCTAATGAAGTGTTATACATAGTTGCATACAATTCTACTACATTCACCAAAAAAGTACAAAATTTTGCAAGGAAATAGTATTTTTTCCACAAATTTAAAAGTCTGAAATCAAAGGCTAAGGGAATCTTACGATTTTTTTTTCGTTTTTCAGTCAATGACGTGAAATTCTAAGAAACTCTGTATAACACTCCATTACCGATCGCAAATGTGAAAAGATTATTCCAATGGTGCAAATTTCGTCTGGTATGTTATCCATAAGAGCCTTTGAAGGATGAAGCACGCCATTTTTGTTAATTATTCGTTGATTTGCACTAGTTTGTATTTTTCGATACATGCCTACACAATACATGCTATGATACGGAGCTATGACCTGTAATTATGGATCTCAAATTTCTGAGTGTCTTGAAAAAAATGCAGAGGGTATCCCCTCACGAAATTTTTTACCTTTTATGGTCAGTGTCTTAGAATTCTCTAAAACCTTATATTACACTCAATTAGCGATTAAAAACAGAAAATTACTCCAATTCTGAAATTTTCTTAATGTCTTTTGCTCCACGTCATGCATCAATCATCTTTTTGACCCCTTGCCTCAATCTGCACGCGCGCACACACACACACACACACACACCGTATATGCCTGCTAATCCATAAATGGAAAACTAGCGTCNTATATATATATATATATATATGGTGTGTGGGTGCCGATTTAGTTCTGCTAATTCACAAAATTCTAACTGGTGACGCTAACGCCTTATTAGCGACGCTAGTTTTCCATTTTTGGATTAGCATATATATATGGTGTGTGGGTGCTGATTTAGTTCTGCTAATTCACAAAATTCTAATTAGTGATGCTAACCCCTTATTAGCGATTTAGTAATGCTAATTCACAAAATTCTAATTAGTGATGCTAACCCCTTATTAGCGATTTAGTAATGCTAATTCACAAAATTCTAATTAGTGACGCTAACCCCTTATTAGCGACGCTAGTTTTCAATTTTTGGATTAGCATATATACATGGTGTGTGGGTGCTGATTGTTCCGCTAATTCACAAAATTGAAATTAGTGACGCTAACCCCTTATTAGCGACGCTAGTTTTTCATTTTCGGATTTGCATATATATATATATATGGTGTGTGGGTGCTGATTCAGTTCTGCTAATTCAACAAATTCTAATTAGCAACGCTAGTTTTCCATTTTTGGATTAGCACAATATATATGGTGTGTGGGTACTGATTTAGTCCTGCTAATTCACAAAATTCTAATTAGTGACGCTAACCCCTGATTAGCGACGCTAGTTTTCCATTTTTGGATTAGCATATATACATGGTGTGTGGGTGCTGATTGTTCTGCTAATTCACAAAATTGTAATTAGTGACGCTAACCCCTTATTAACGACGCTAGTTTTCCATTTTTGGATTAGCATATATATATGGTGTGTGGGTGCTGATTGTTCTGCTAATTCACAAAATTCCAACTGGTGACGCTAACCCATTATTAGCGACGCTAGTTCTCCATTTTTGGATTAGCATATATATATTGTGTGTGGGTGCTGATTTAGTTCTGCTAATTCACAAAATTCCAACTGGTGACGCTAACCCCTTATTAGCGACGCTAGTTTTCCATTTTTGGATTAGCATATATATATGGTGTGTGGGTGCTGATTTAGTTCTGCTAATTCACAAAATTCTAACTGGTGACGCTAACCCCTTATTAGCGACGCCAGTTTTCCATTTTTGGATTAGCATATATATATTTGGTGTGTGGGTGCTGATTTAGTCCTGCTAATTCACAAAATTCTACTTGGTGACGCTAACCTCTTATTAGCGACGCTAGTTTTCCATTTTTGGATTAGCATATATATATATTGTGTGTGGGTGCTGATTTAGTTCTGCTAATTCACAAAATTCTAACTGGTGACGCTAACCCCTTATAAGCGACGCTAGTTTTCCATTTTTGGATTAGCATATATATATTGTGTGTGGGTGCTGATTTAGTTCTGCTAATTCACGAAATTCTAACTGGTGACGCTAACCCCTTATTAGCGACGCTAGTTTTCCATTTTTGGATTAGTATATATATATGGTGTGTGGGTGC
>VCRD01003851.1:3161-54144 GCA_006783055.1 Trinorchestia longiramus
AGCGTTAGCAGGGACCTGGCGAGGGAGAGCACAGCAGCGTTAACAGGGACCTGGCGAGGGAGAGCAGCGTTAGCAGGGACCTGGCGAGGGAGAGCACAGCAGCGTTAGCAGGGACCTGGCAAGGGAGAGCATAGCAGCGTTAGCAGGGACATTGTTCATCTTTTTTTCATCGAAATAATGCTCTTGAGAGTTAGTTGCTGCTGCGTACAATATAAGTGTTTCATCAATGATAAAAACCAATAAACAGTTTAGAGTGAGACCTTGTGTTAGGTCTTCTGATTAGACCCGCTCCTCTGGTACTTTTTGATCATGAATAATTTTATGTTCCCTGTTCAGTGAAATCAGCTAATATTTACTGCAGGTTTTTGAATTAGTAAAACCTTCTTTGCACAGTCGTATTCATTATTCTTTTTTCATACTAAGGAGCTGCTTCAAAACGAAATTTCAATACTTGCCGTAGGTCATTCAGATGTAAGAGAGAAAACACAGAGATGTTTCTTCTGAGACAAGGATAACCTCACCAGCATTGCGCAAGTGTGGCTATAATTCCGGCTGAAATATTCTGAGGGTTTCGCTGGAAACATTTTGTGAGACTTCCTCTACCGTCAGACAACCGACAGAGCAGTAAATGAAGGCTCTGCGTTGGTCCCGTGAGAGCAGCGGGAACTGAAATACTCTCTCCTCAATTGCACGCGATCCTCAAGAGAAGGAAATGCGCTCATTGTTGCTCAGAAGCGCCAAGTGGCAGGAGAAGAAACAATCTTACTTACGTGGTCAGTTCTTGGGAGAATTGTGCTAGGTATGCAAAGTGACAGATGTGTGTCAGACGTGTAGAAAACCCGGAAGTGTTGCGGCTGAAGAATAACTAGGATCGAGTGCTGGCAAATTGCGCTTACATGAATTCAAGGGAAGGAAGCCATTTACTAACGAGATAGGAAAATGAAGTGCTGTACTATCAAGTGGCAGAATACCTTTATAGAGTACGAGTGATAAGTGTAACATTGGATCGTTTCTCATTTAAATGTTTTATTGATAATATTTCAATGGAATTATGACAATCGCGTTTTCTGCGAACATCTCGATGCATAGATGGATGATGAACAATTTAAGTGTCGAAATTTAATACGGTTTCTGTGACAAACTCTAAATTTTAAATTCTAGTTATCAGTTAGCTTCTAATTAACATTTAAGCTTTTCAATGAAGTTCTATTTCCTTTCAACAAACAGCGAAATAAATTAATACATAACCACCCAAAGTGCCAATATGGGCAGCAAAGTTATTCAAATTTGCTTGATTACATCTACATGTAGATATATCATATATGTATGTATACATACTGTATATACGATTTGCTCATCAGTCAAAATTGAAGGTAATGCATGTTAGTGTAAAGAGTTATATACTCCATTTACAGCAGAAGATATGAAAAATAGACTCAAGTTGCTCGATGTGTGCTTGTCGTCGAGTTCATGCAAGACTGACGAAAGAGAGTACGAGCATATATCCAAAAACTTCGAAAATAAGAACTGCGAATGAAAAATGAAAGTAGGTATTTTAATTAAACTTTGTTGAACTAGAATACTGCTGCCCAGAAAGATTATTTTGTGTAACATGGGTCAAGACACCACCAGCTAAAAAATCTGCTGTTATTTTTATGGTGCCGAAATTTTACATGGGAGCTTGATTTTCGGCCTCATCAGCCAAGCAACACAGTTCGCCGTTCACGCGTAGCGTTCTATTGAAATACCATAGGCTAAACTTTGAAAACTTTGCACGACTATTACTCATAACTTGTTTTTGGCATCTTCGCTCGCGTGGCACGCAACGACTCATATATGTAACGAGGTAAAGAAAGTGTGTCAAAATAAAAGAACCGAGTGGAATTCTATTCCTGTAAATAGCGTAATGTTAGGATACTACAGATACTTACTGTGGTAAGAGGAAGCTAGAAGGTCTTTCCAGACATTTTTTAGGAATGATGAAAAGATAATGAGCAAATACTACATCAAGAATTATCGTTTCTAGGAGAGTAAAGGCACCCTCATAAAAACGGCTGTAGCGTTTGAGTTTTCATTTAACAAACTAATTTGAAATTGGCGCTTTAGATATTGGTGAGTGCCTGAGAAAATCCACGCTCCTCCAAACAGCCGCGAGGCTTCCAAAGTGTTTTCCAAGAATTTAACGTGACATTGACGCTGCCCCAGCGATACCTCAAGGCCTTCTAATAGAAGCCAAGAAGCGCCTTCCTGTACCGAGAGGCTGGAATGCCCTCAGTTCCATCAAAAGGAGCCAGTCTGCATACACAAGGGAAACAAAGCGCTCTTGTTTCTTTAGGGTCAAACTCTACCAAGTTCGCAAAGTTGAAGCTGAAGTCCTTTGACCTGGGGCTTTTGATTGCTATCAACCCGATCCATATACAAGAAATTAACTGGTGCTGTATAAAGTTGATGAGCCAATTACGAATATTGTTTTAGTTCACTTAAACTTTGAGAAACATTCTCTTATTACTTTCAGGTCAAGCTCAAAGAGTCTACCGGTCAAAAAGATTGAAGGGTATACAACTATGTGGAATATTGAACTATTTTCAGAATATTTCCATATTATAGATTGGAGAATCTTGCTCTCTGTGAAATAAATGATCAATTTAATGTAATGAAGTAACGCTCAGTATATTTGTACATGCAACCACGTTCGAGAGAGTAAGAAGGGACTAAATTGAGGAAAAAATAATTATGTTGGTAAAATATTTCAAAAACGAGCAAAACTCACTACGTGTTAAATAATTGCATCTGAATACATCTTCATCAGCTTCATTATTAGTTAAAAATATAAGTTACTAGCTTCAACACACATATCATTAGCTAATAAAGTTCTCTTCGCCTAATTCGTCAAGGCAAATGAACTGAAGAGACTGATGTGATAAGTTTGTGTTTTTTTCCCATAAAACAAAGTCTAATGGTATTTAGACTCTTTAGAATATGTTGTGAGTTGTACATATTAATGAAAAAGTGAAGCTTCCAAAGATATTGTAGTTGTTCATAATGAATGAATAGAAGCTTAGCTGAGTAGCAAATACTCTCCAACTAATTGAAGAGCATTCAGTGTCCTAGCAAAGGTGGCCAAAAATCTGTGGGCAAAATTGTCATCTGCTTATTTTCAGACAAATCTTCCCTCCCCGGAGCGTCTGCTTCTAATGGAGTCCTGACTTCAGAAAGTTCAAAGAAAAAGTAAAATACGGCGAAGGTTTTAAAGGAAAAAGAGGCCCTGAGGAACGGCAAATTTGTCAAAGAGCAAAAATGAGCAATTTATGGAGCTACAGCTGACACCACCGGCACTTACAACACAAATGATCGCTTCTTGTGATACTCTAGAGCTGATGACACAAATTGTGCTTTTCTAGTGCAGAACAAGCGACTCCAAGTTGTGTGGTGCCAATTTTCACGTCTCATTCTTAGTGTGGTCACACAATGTATGTAGTTGTCACCTGTGTAAGTTAGTCATTGTTTGATAACCATCTGCTCAAGTTAGTAATTGTTTGATTATCATCTGAACTAACTTAATTACTACATGAATAAGTTAGTCCATGCTTGATTATTCCCAGAACTGACTGAATTCTTAAGTGAGGAGCAAGTTCGTGATTGCTTAAGTTCAGAGTGTGAACGATTATTATTATGTTACCTCGCTCATTCAAAGGTCAACGAAGCAGATCTGTCCTCAAAAATTGTGGAAAGATTAGCAGAAAGTTCTATTTTCTGGCTTAAAAACTTCCATTTGCTCGTCGTAATTCCAATGAAGAAATACTTCTTAGTTCATGGTTCCAGGCATAAATATATTTTTCCTATGCAAATATATATGTATACATATATGTACACAACAAATTCACTCATAGACTTGAGTATTTTCCTATTTCAGTACCAGATGATAAAAAATCATCATACTTCACACAAGTTAATACGGTACAGTTTGAATCAAAGAAATATTTCCCTCATTAGAATTATGGTTGTATCAACATGTGGTGATTTCCTTCTGAGGGGTCAGAGAGTACAGCGAGTCGATGACAATTCGTGTTGTATTCCAGGGCCGTGTTTTATTTCTTAGTTTGGACCACTATACTTGTAAACATGTGTGTAGCCTGTTCGCTCAAGATCTTCTGAAATAATGGATATATTTAATGACAGTTTATCTAGAGCGAATGAAACGAAAAAGTATGTATTATAGTAGTATCAAGCATCGTTAAATTTGTGGGGTGCAAATGAGATGCTGAAAGACTACATTCTTTTGTAACTGTGTCTCCATAAGTTTCATTTACTTTTGCAGAGGGTTTAAAATGATGCGTACAATCAAAATAGTAGTCATGAGCAATTAGTGTTCAGAAGTCACGCGCTGTTAAGGACGATGCACATGCTCCTGTTCTGCTGCCACTGCACCCTAGTGGTTAGTCATCAGTGCTTGTGTTACCAGGTCCCTGGTTTCTATGTACAGTTCACTACAATAAGTGGCCCTCGAATTTTCTCTGTTTGCGACACAGGGACCAGGGAGGCCGACTGACTGACTTGACTTGAGCTATTTCCGCAAACTTCTAGATCATCACAACGTGTTCCTGCGAACTTTTATCTCAAGTCTCAAAATGGACGGACACAATCGCTGGAAGCATGATTACCAGTCTTTAGATGTTAGCATTAAGAATTTAAAAGCCATTGTATATTTTCATGTATACCTGAATAGAATAAAGTTTTTCCTTTTTTTCTTTTATTCCTCATGTGGCAGGGACGAGGCACTCAAGGGATTCGATGAGCCGTGCTGGGGAGGACGTGGCACAGGCGCTCCCTCATGTTGTAGGGACGAGACACTTGAAAAGCGCTGAGCCGTGCTGGGGAGGGTCACTCAACTTCCATTGCTAAAACTAAATCTAAGTTATATTAAATTAAATCCACATTGTTAGCATCGTAACAGCACACTTCATTATGCGAGACGACGGGATCTTTCTACAATTTATTCATCATTTATTTACTTTCTGACTCAAAAGCTTTGTGACGTGAGCGAGATGGACAATTTTAACAGTTCGAGGGTAGGTAGTCAGTATCTTTACAATTATTTCGAACATTATTGTGCTCTCGGAAATGAACTCTATGCAATTAACAAGCTTTAAAATTTAATGACGTCGATGAGACCCTCATGTATTCGTACCGACATTTAATTATTTAAACAATTTGTTATCACTTTTGGCGAAGTTACAGCCCCAAACATGGTTCGTATATGTGAAACTTATTTAAAATCAATTGATAATGCGATTTCTGTTGAGTAACATTTTTTTGCGCTGCTCTATGTATTAATTTATATACTGTAGTCCAAAATCTATATTTAGTGATATTCACTCAATGATTGATAGATTGCACATTTCTTCAACTTGTCACAACACGAAATTATTTCGATGTTCAGTAAATTTCTGTGACTTTAGTTCTTTACGAATGTAATGAATTTTTGTCCACATCTGATTTTACACATAGTGTTTGAATTTTCGTCTATGTTCTACTAAGTCTTGTATTATAGTCTATTTAACATAACTTTTCGATCGCACTGAAAATTATGAAAAATAAAAGCTTATGTAAGTGAAACTTTGAATGCTTACAAAAGGGTATTTCAGCATAAATGTTCAAATATATTTTGACATTTACATTTGATGGCATTATAGCTTGACCTAAATTTAAATTATATCTATTTTAAAGAAGGTTTACACTTGCATTCAACAGGTCTATTGCAATGACATTTCAGCATTTTAAAACAAATTTCGTCAGAACTTTTGTTAGTATTAAGGAGAGAACTTTTCTGTGCGTTATCAGCGAAACACCCGATGGTATGATGATTCACAAACGTTTAGATTGTGATATTATGAACATGTTCGACAACATAACCGCTCGAACATTTGACATTTGCCCACTCGCGACGAATATTCTGCTTAGCCTAGTGCGCCTAAAGTGAAGAAGTCTTGTGGACTGATATGAGGGATCTCATACGACTGCTACTTACTCTTGTTGGATCAAATGACACAACTGCAGGCGTCTGCAGCAGCAGGTCTGACACGCCTTGAACATCATGCGTCTTCTGACCACCAACACCAGAGACTGCACATGAGCTCACGTATTGAATTCTTGGATTATGTTCCTTATTTTCAGTATTGTCTCGTTATAATAATGATGTAATAGTTTAGTATCGTGACTAGGCCTTCCCTTTTGAATTTGTTCAGCGTAAAAATTGCATGTCCTAAATGAGAAGCAGCGTTGTGTTTAAAAATCCTAAAAATTAGGATGACACCCTAAAATACCTGTTTCTATGAACTAATGAGTATAACAAAGCGCTTATATGTTTGTGTTATGTAGGATTTATATAGAGCTTTTTTCTTATTGCATCGCTCATGTACTATAGTTTGTACTATATACTATAGTTATGTACTATAGTTTACATAATTTGCGTTGAGCTCAACCATTGACCTGTATTAACTTGAGGATATCTTTAACGTGTATCGACTGGTTAGCTGTGACATGTCCACATAACGGTGACACGTGTGGCCGCTTTTATAATTCATCGCGGTGGTGCGTACCCTAATTGGGTACATTTTTGTCATTAGTATCATCGTTGCGTACGTTGTTGTCATCAGTACCATCGTTGGGTACGTTTTCGTCATTAGTATCATCGTTGCGTACGTTGTTGTCATCAGTACCCTCGTTGGGTACGTTGTTGTCATCAGTACCATCGTTGTGTACGTTGTTGTCATCAGTACCATCGTGGCGTACGTTGTTGTCATCAGTACCATCATTGTGTACGTTGTTGTCATCAGTACCATCGTTGTGTACGTCGTTGTCCTGAGCACCATTGTTGCGTACGTTGTTGTCATGCATACCATTGTTGCGTACGTTGCTGTCATGAGTACCATTATTGTATACGTTGTTGTTGTGAGTACCATTGTTGCGTACGTTGTTGATGTGAGTACTATTATTGTATACGTTGTTGTTGTGAGTACCATTGTTGCGTACGTTGTTGATGTGAGTACTATTATTGTATACGTTGTTGTTGTGAGTACCATTGTTGCCTATGTTGTTGATGTGAGTACCATTGTTGCATACGTTATTGTCAAGTTTATCATTGTAGCAAGGGGAGAGCAGCTGGGGGGACCATAGGACGAATTGCAGTGGAATGCCTCTAACTCCTTTCTAAATTATAAAACTAATTGTACTAAAATGTCCGCATTCTATGGCAAAACTTTGCCTTTTAAAACTCAAAAATGAATATATAATGTATGTTCTGTAGACATTATATCAAATATTTGAATTGTGAACTCAATTCCCTGTCACGCGACCGTAACCAAGCTCCTTCTGGAGTGTTGTGCCTTATGAATTTCTAATCATCACACGAATAGTAAGAACATGAGGCGGTGAACGAGTATGTTAGAATCAGTAGGAAATTTATAGGCAAGAAAATAATTAAATGCATCATCGATTAAATGAAACATTAATTCAGTAAAACGATAATACGAGCATTTGAAATTCCAGCAGTCGGTTTCTTGGTTAGTGAGCGAGACTGAAACTTTCTTTTCTTAATAACAAAGAAGCTGTAGTACGCTAACTAAGCAGGACAGCTGAACAAACTTCAATAGAATAAGATGCATTAAAGCATCAGTTTTGCCATCTAAGGCTATTTAATTTAATCGAACTATGATTTCGGGTCTATTTGTAAATCTTAAGTTATAAGTACTCGGTAGCCATAAGAGAGTCGAGCGAGGCAATCGATGATGGCAATATAGAGCACAGAGAACTCGACTTCTACTTGACTGACCGTCCATCACGGCGTCGCGTGCTAACGTTTCGTGTAACTGGCTATGAAATATGGCAATCAGAGAGTTGAAAAAGCTTTTATGAAAGTGCACCTAAGTTTTGTTAATTAATGCAAGTACGCAACGCTCATGTTTTCTAGACAGCAATTTTAAGAGCTTCTTGAGTCACAAATTAGAAATGGAGCCAGACATTTCTGTGTTCCCTTCTCTTGAAAACTTTGGCCGACTTAAGTTGATGAAGGCCTCGGGCATGAAAACACCAAGCGTTTTTAATCAGCATTGAGGCTTCTAGCAGAATACCTGTACTAGCCGCTAGATGATTAAAGAGTAAGTGCTAGTAATTGAAGTTGCTAGCACTTCACCAGAACGAGCAGCTAGGTCGTTGAAGATATAGTGCACAATGATTGTACTACACAATAATTATACGGCTCTTGGTACACAATAATTGTATGACTCGTTGTACACAATAGTTGTCCGACTCTTGGTTGTCAAACGACTCGTGATATGAAATAATTATACGACTCGCAAAAAAACACCTATCATAGAACTCGTGATACACAACGATAACATGACTCTTGGTACACAATAGTTATATGACTAGCGGTATACATAAATATAACTTTGCAGAACACATTAATATGACTTGTGGTACTTAATGATTATGTTACTCGCTATACACAAGTATTACATGTCTTGTGATGTACAACTATAACATCACTCTGTGCATAAGTACTTGACTTGTGGTACATAATGGCTACATAACGAAAGGTACACAGAAAGTATAAGACTAGAACATACTACGTGACGCCTGATATTCAGTAATATGGGCCGTTTGGACACAATTAATGTTACCTGTGGTGCACAGTAAGATGACTCGTCAAATAAAACAACTAAATACTCACGGGATAACATTTACAATAATTTGTATCAATCGTGGTATAGAATATTACAGGGCTCGTGGTTAAAATAATAACAACAAGAATGACTTGTGGTATTTATTAATTACTAGACGCATGGCATATAATGATTATATGGCTCTTGATTTACATCATTATGTTCTATGAGTAATGGTACACAATAACTATGATTCGCTGATCACAATAATTATGGGGCTCGTGGTGTATGTTGGTTACAGGGCCCATGGAATGTAATATTTGTATGATAAGTAGTACACAAAAAGTATGTGCTCATTGTACTCAATGGAATTCAGGAGTTCTGATTATACCTTGAATAAGTACTTTATAATACTAGGGATTCCTTATCCAATATTGGTCAACATGATATATGAATGTATTAACAGTACTAGCGGAAAAGATATTTACCATCAGCTGTTTCCAGATTGCGACACTTTAACTAGAAATAAACTTAGAGCCTGGGATGTCTTATAATTCAACATCATTAGTTTTTAACCGTTGTTTGTGGTCTGCGCGATATCGTTTCTGTTAAAAGCCCTTCCATGGTAACATCAGTAAGCCATTCAGATACTTATACGCTTCGGTTGTCCTCGCAGCTTTTTTGTTTTAGGGAAATGAGTTCAAGCAGTTGAAGACTCGTTTCGTAGCTGAAATTACAAACTTCAGCAATAACTTTTGTTGCTTTTAGCTGAATGCTCTCCATTTTCATAATGTCTCATCGTAGGATATGAGAATACGTAAAGTTGAACTGCATATCCCACATGTGGCCGGATTACCGGCTTATAGAACGCTAATATTATGTTCTTTGACTAATATTTAGAAATTATTGGGATGAAGATGAGGATCCTGCTCGCATTTCTACTTGTTTGTCATTTTTGAGATTATCGATGATATTAATACCAAGATCTTTTTGTTACTGTATTGCTTCAATAGGTGTCACTCATCATGTGTTGGAAATGCTGGCTAGTTATTACCATCCACATGCATTACTTACCGTTAATCATTGTTGAAACTCATTTGTCAGACTTCGGTAAATTGTAGTAGATAATTGGAGAAATAAACCTCTTCAAAATTTTTATTTATGAACAGAATTCTGAACATAGTGTTTCTCAATCAAGAGGAACAATTTGGAAGGAGTAAACAAGTGAAAATAAAAATAAAAAATTCGGAAATCTTCGTATATTTTTGTAATTAATTGTGCTGCAGTGATTAGATTTATCTTAAGAAGTAAGTGTGCTCAAATATTTAGCTATAGTAAAATAATTTAGAAAACTCTGGTATTTAGACTCACTGAAATGATCGTATCATAATGAACTATTTTACTGTTGCATAATATCAGTCATTTATTCCATGGCCTGGTATTTAGCCTTCAATCCGTAACGGTCAGAATGATTTATTAAAACAATAGATAATAATCAAGGGACGGGTTCCTCAGGTATTCGCAATACGAGTAGATGTCGAAATCGACGACTTGCATTGTGCAAGTCAAGATTTGTTGCTAATGAAGCTTCTTTAGAAAGCATGAGGAGAGTTGCTGCTAGATATAAGCATGGTTGAACAATTTATTTGCAGGTACAATTTCTTGAGTTCAGAAGCATCAACAATTCCAAATATTTACGAAATCTATCGAAAAATATTTGAGGCTCGTACCCAGAAATTAACTTAGCTTTTTAATTCACACGTTGTTTAAATTGTGCACTTCGCAGTCTGTGTTAGTGAGGATTTAGAGTACTATATAAATATACTTGAGAATGGATTACTATCTGCCCTTAGCCCGTAGAAATTTTATTTCGAACCCGTTGGTAGCCAGAGATCACTCAGAGTGCGCTGCAGGGAGCCTAGTTCTAAGGTTCCACATAACGTAGGCCTACGCCACTAATTTTATGAGCAATAGAGAATCCTGAGCTCAATTCATTACACTGTTCCTCTCAGGAACTACTTAAGGTCCGGAAAGTTATTTTCTGACCACTGCTTCATCAGGATGACTTTTATCGGCCATCAGAGGGCGCTGTGCGTGTCTAGAAGCCACTCCGGTCTTTGCAGCCTGGCTTTAGGTTTTTGGTGGTGCAAAACGCAAGCAATCGCCCTCGTACGAGAGACGTAATCCAAGTTTTTACCCCGCGTCTCTCTCATACACTTCCGTTCTATCGCTGTTTGCATGGCCGCTGCAATGGACGGAACATAAACTGCGCGTACACAGTCTGAACAACTAAGGTCTTGTGCTTGTTTATCATAAAATGTAAGAAGAGACCTAGAGGAGGTAGTGCATATTTTTTGTCATGTAGTTGTTCTCTTTCTACAAAGCTACTGATTGACAAAGGGATATGTACTAGAATTAACCGTCAGAGAGAAAATCACATGGAACGAAAACGAGCGTTAAATGTAGAGAACATAAAGTTGCTAAAACAATTTTCAAGTGAAAAGAAAGTATCAGAGAATTTTCTAACATTAGTAAACTTCCTTGAGTCAAAATCGGAGTAAAATTGCTGTTTTAGAATAAAACACACAAGAAGGAGATTTTGCATCTTGCTCCAACAGTAATAATTGCAGTCAACTTCCAGACGAACAATGAGTGCACATGCTGTATAATGCTGCGACTAACTTCGCGTGGAAGCTCTGGTCAGATCAATCACCAAAAAACTATGTAGAATTTGGATCTAAGGGTTCATGATAATGGGACTCAATGACTTTAACCCACGTCATCGTTTGCCTCTCACAGTCATCTGGTAGACAATATACTAAGCTAACGTTATCAAAGTAATTTCAACATCATCACAAATTTTTTGCTCTGAAGCACAAATTTGAAAAATAGAATCGATCTGACAGCGTCCCTCCTGCAGGCATGTGCGGGCTCAAACAAGCTCATACAAGTGTCCGTCCAAGTGTTCATACAAATATTCATGTAAGTCATTGGTCCAGATTATTACTCCTGGACTTCAATATCTAAAATAGTACTTTATTCTCATTTACATTGCAACAGAATTACCTTTTACGGATATAGAATTGAAGTTATTAAGGCTTCACAGCCAATAGGGAAAGTAGCCTATATGTTCGTATCATATGCAGACATGGGGCAGTAAAATATAGTAAAGAGAATAGAGAATTAGAAGACAGTAGAGAGAAAAGAGAATGGGAAGACATAGTAAAGAAAAAAGGTAATGAGAAGACATAATAAGAAAATAGACAATTAGAAGACGTAATAAAGAGAATAGAGAATCAGAAGACATAATGAAGAAAATAGAGAATGAGAAGACATAGTAAAGAGAATAAAGAATGCAAAGACATTATAAAGAGAATAAGGAATGAGAAGACATGGTAAAGAGAATGAAGAATGAGATGACATAATCAAGAGAATGGGGAATGAGGAGACACATTAAAAAGAATAGAGAATGAGAAGACATAATGAAGAGAATAAAGAATGAAAAGATATAGTAAAGAGAATAGGGAATGAAAAGACATAATAAAGAGAATAGGCAATGAAAAGACATATGTAGTAAGGAAAAAGCTTGTAGATAACGCATGCATGAGCTGGTAACCGCTAGTAGTTGTCAATGCTTTTTGTCCTCTAATGTTCTGAGGGCTAACCCCAACTTACCTTTCTCATGAGGGTAATGAGGTTGAGGGATGCGATGTCAGGGGTAAACCAACAACTCTCTACAACAGAAGACAATCACAGCGTAGTGACCATCTGGCTGTTTTTCCTACAAGAATGAGGCAGGGCGGCAGGAAGAACTGCTTATTTAGCATGACAAGGGTGAACCATCGACAGCTGCCAGCACCTGCCACAAAATCATTAGTTATTGAACACCAGGAGCTGAAAACAGAACTACTCGTGTTTAGAGGCACTGATCTGACTCATCTTTACCCTTTCCACATCTTAGGTGTAGGAAATGTTGGTATCTGTGACTTATTTCTGATCACTAATGCCATCATCCTACACAAATAGGAAGTCAAATTTTATTTTCTTGCAATGTTTTGCTAGTATTCAATATAGACGATGACAACTGCAAAAAAGTGTGTATATTAAACCATAAAATGAAGTCAATAATGCTGTCATGTCGCTATAAATGTGAGCTACGATCCAAGCAGGAGCCTCCAACTTACCCTTTGATTCTCCTTGGCCATAATTTTGCTGGCATGAATTTATAGGTTGCATGCGTGGTGTGGTCACTTAAAAACGCTTTAAATTGAGTACAAAATAGTAACGAGATTATCACAGTCTATGTCATAAATAAACTACAGATATAGTGATTCGAGATTGAAAATCCATTCCTTCTTAATTAAGAACTTTATTGCAAAGCAGGGCTTGCGTTATCAAAAAGAGAAAGTCTTCTACATCAATGATTATATAGTTTTTGAGGTTATCTATTTCATGGTTATAGAAATTTGCTTCGAGAACAAAAGCAGAAAGCTCAATCATATTAAGTTGGTTGTACTCCAGTTATTGCCTTTATACGTGACATAGAGCGCTCAATGCAATTTACCCATAGGAACCATCAATAACTCGCTCAGCCATTTTTGACAGCAAGAATATACTTGTCAAAAAGAAGCGATCAAACGCCCGAATTTATCTACGACATCCAGTTGGCCGAACACTAACAATTTTTTCTTGCCTTTCACCTGGCGGCCGCAGCCTCGGCTCTGCACGACACTCATAAAAAACACTTCCTTTGTGCGACCCCAAAGCAAAAGCTAAACTTTTCCTCCGCTGCAGGACGACCCTACAAAACAGCGTGGCTGGCAGAGCCTGAGAGCAACACACAAGGCGCAGCCCTAGCAGTCCACGGAGAAAAATGTTACAAGATAAGCTCAGGGACGAGCTCTGAGGCTGAAGAACGAGGTTTTTGAGTTATGTGTATTGGGATTCATTTCTGACTGCGCCAAAATTATTTTCTCCTAAAATGAACGGTCATACGAAAGCAGAAATAATGCGTGGTTACGAAAGCGGTTATGTTTACCGTGACGTGTCTTCACTGATAATAATCCTTTTTCAGTGGCGATATGCATAATTTGTGAAGTCTATTTGGTTTATTTGTTATTAATTGATTGATTAATGTGTTTAAAAATGAAAATAGTTTCTGTGCCTACTTTTGATTGTACATTGATATATTGGTGATGTGTTCTTTTCTCTCTCATAATTTACGTAATCTTGGGTTCAATACGTGGTTTTTCTGGATGCTGTCCTTCCGTTATATTTTAATTAATACTCGTAAATGACACAATTAATAAAATGCAAAAAACAAATGCAATCGCACTAGAGGGACTCTAATCCTCTGAATACATGAAATGGTAAAAGGTGTTCTCAGTACTTCTTTTCAATGACTATAAAGAGGACAATAATACACACAAAAAATTTAATACATGTTATTCTAAACATCACGGGATGGGAAATGTGTCATCTACCACA
This sequence comes from Trinorchestia longiramus, assembly GCA_006783055.1. Lineage (NCBI taxonomy): Eukaryota > Metazoa > Arthropoda > Malacostraca > Amphipoda > Talitridae > Trinorchestia > Trinorchestia longiramus. The sequence continues at coordinate 17,312 of VCRD01003851.1, forward strand.
TTTTAGCATATGAACCACACATGATGTCCTATTAAATAGTGCCCTTTTACAGATCAATTACAGACTTGATAGCTGAATAGTTAAGTGTGCACACGGAACAATTTAGTTAAATCAATGGCATTCACGACAACTTACGAAATTTATTTGTCGCTAACCTCAATGACATTGACAATAACAACATTAAAACTTGCTCTTACACTGGTCACTCGTTTCTGATGATGGGTTTCGATGTTTAACACTCACAATTATAACCCAGCAATAACGCTAACTTTTCCCCTTCCATTCCTTGCTGTTGCGCAATTAATTCTTCCCTCCTTAATACACGGATAAGTGCACGTGTAAAGCCGGCTGTTATTCGTCGGTGTGATGATTAATTTAATTCCCTTTCAATTAACTTCTACACCTATTCCACCCATGCCCCTAAAACCTATACCTATGCCTAGGCCCTAGATGTCGTTCTAGCTGTAATAGCCTACATTGCTGTCGAGGTTTAGTTCCCCCAAGTCCCTTCATCTATCTTTCCTACCGTTTTGATATGAGCCTTGCTCCTCCCACGGATCTTTTCCATTTTTTAATCGCCCTATTTGTCCAATGGTCTGAAATAGGTTTCAAAACGTCTGTGATATACCCCGCCCACTCTTCAATCAGCTTGAGAGTTTCACGACTGCGTAATTCTCGAGAGTCACACGGTCTCTACCCATAAATTTCTTTTGTTTGACATTCCTTTTACCTAAGAAACTAAACACTTCGAACCTTTCTCAAGTGTAGGCGGTTGGTTGTTGTTTCTAGTGCTGGGGTTGTACGGAGCGGCCTCTAAAGTTTTGCACCTCTAACGTAGATGTCGATACACGCACTTTATGTCGATACATACACTTCATGTCGATACATCGCCCTGAAATATAAAAACCTATGCATATATCATAACTTTCATGAAATTCTGTGTGTAGCCATTTGTAGCGAATTAGATAAAAACAATATGTATGACTTATAAAAACTCGTTCTGGGACGTGTAGTGATAGATAATCAAAGATATTCACCTAAAATCTTTGAAAGTTTAAGCCTGTTCGTTTTCGACAGTTCGTGTCGGTCGCAAATAAGGAAAAAACTACTGCAGACAGCATAAATTTTAGGCTGAAAGGTCTGACAAATGCACACCTGTTCCGAAATATTTTACTACAATTGATGCATTAATAGTTTTAAACACAAGCTTGTATAGTATTTAGCTTTGTGATTGGTAGGATTTACACGCTATTGAAGAAGTAGTTCCGTCTACAACTGACTTTTAAATACTGTAATGAGCTACATCTTTATGCCCAGCGACTATCTTAAAACATCGTGATGACTGGCCTTTACCTTAAAAACATTGAAATGAAAATCTATTACCTGAAATACATCGCTATGACCCGTTATCATTATAAAAAAATCATTACGACAACACATTATATTAAAAGAGCTGAGAAAATACTATACAAAGTTTCAAATCATGAGAGACCAAGATAATTATTTTCTTTTAGGCAATACATGTATTCCACTATCATGGCAATAGCTCTATTACAGTTTACAGTATTAAGAAAATGATTAACTATGAAATAAATAAGCCTCTAGGACGTTGAAATAACTCAGCGCATGATGAGAGCAGTGCAAATACTCTGTACCCTATTCCATTATAATGAGCCTCGATTTTGTCCTCCCATGCTGGTAAAAAATCTACAGTTTTGTATCTAAATTGATTGTGAAAAAAGCAACCTTCTTTCACAACCATCTGAACAATTATTTTCCTTCAGAAGCTAGCTATTATCTAAAATAAATGCGCTGGCCTCAATGGTTCCGAGTGTTCTGCTGGACCGGTGAAGTAAAGGTTAGTGAAATCATTTTCGTAATGGGATGAATAGGGATGGAAATAGAATCAAATATAGCAACAGGAACGAGCCGTTTGATTCATTTATAGGCTGCTATCTAAGTCTAATGCCGTCTAACGTAAAGACATCAATCATGCACATGCATCTCAATTACACACAGACATTTTAGTCATACGCACATACATATCATAATCACGCACATACATTTCAGTCACGCACATGAGCTGCAATCATACATAAGCTCCAGAAGTTAAGAAGCATATCAAAACAGTATCTTATAGAACTGAGGGGTTCTCAATCCAATATTTATTGACAACCTTGAGGGGTAGTTTTTTGTTAAGTACTTGCTCATGATTGATCACTGAAGGCTGTGCTTTGTCTAGCTATGGGCTCACTCCTGTTGCATTTATTTCATTGTAATTTTAATGGTTTAGTAGTGCGTTTTCACAATTGTTCTCTCTATCATTTCCATTACGTATGTTTGTTATCTCATTGCTGTGAAATTTTAGGCGTTGAGAATTTTTGTCTCAACTGCAAAAAAAAAAATTCTCAGCATGCAGCACCAGACGTGCGTGTGGCAAAGATGAGTCTATTTATTGTCTTCATTTCTTGTGCGCTGCCGTTTTCCTGGTGTTATGTTGAGTTGGTAGTAGTATGTGATCGTAGGATGTATGTGCAAGAGTGTGCTGTTGTTGAAATTTTAGTTTTTTCTTCTCGGTATTCGAAGAGCGTCTAATTCCATGTTGGAAGAATACAGAAACCCTTATTTTGCTATGCCTTTTCTTGTTTGTGCTGCTGTTCTGAAGTTACATTCAGTTTTAGATTTACATTCAATCGGTCAGTCCAATTTTGAATATTACAAATTTCATCTTCTTTAGTTGTAGGGGTAAACCTATTTGCTGTTGTGGGGGTTCAGTAAACGTCCCAATCAAGCTCGTCAAATTTCACGAAGATGAAGGCCATATTTTCTGAAGAGATCAAAGCGTCCAATGTATTGGGACCTCAGATCTAAGTAGACAACACCTTTTTCAGTCCACATTTTATTTTTTATCTTATTGCTCAGTCAAACCTGACAATTTTGATTCCCATCCTGTTTTCGTGGGAGAATGCTTGCTTTGATTGCTTTTTGGATTTATTTCGCAGAAGTAGACACTATGAGTAGCGAAAGAAATAAAGTAGGTAATATGAGTAATGTAGAGAATAAAGTAGGCAATATGAATTGTGAAGAGATAAAGTCGTTGGAAGAAACTATTCATGCACGCAAATAAACATGAACAATTTTTCCTTCGACTTACTAGTCACATTTGACTCAGCATTATAATTGTAATGATATATTATTTTTATGTATATTATTATATAATTATTATTGTAGAGATTTCAAACATCGCCAATGTGAGTATATGATAATGTTGATTGTATCATCAACATGACAGTTAAAATTACCATCAATATTCTGAAAATCAGCTCTGTAGATTATTTTGTAAGGAATTGGATGCTATTTAGCATGGCGCTGTCATTACAAGATGAAATTAAAAACCACAGGCGGCCTCATTCAAATGTTTCAATAAGGTAAGTTACACAACGCCAACTGCAAACAAACATGCTCGATATTTTCTTGAGAAAAAGAGTAAAAATGCACCGTTTCAGGAAATTAATGAATGTTCAGAACGCCCACTTCACTGCAAGGTGTTATTCCCATCTAAACTTTCCGGCAAAACTTTTGAAATCATTAAAAACAAGTTTAATTAATCGGGACTCTTGAGCTCACGAAGAAGCAACTTTGGCGCAATATAATACGGAAGAAATTGTCGTACTTCCGATAGTTATATCACTTGCAACAATAAACACTCGATGCTATGTATGAACTTTAGAAGCCATTTTATGAAAAACTGTGTGTTCAGATTGAACAGTCCATGAATAACAGGCCAGGATGATGAAATTAAACGTACATGTAAGATGCGCAAGCAGTGAACCGTTTGCAACGGCCAGATATCTTTGTGAGGTGAGGTACAAAACGAAATTCTAAGTACTAGTGCAAGTAATGGAACGCTGAGGTAAAGTCAAATCGTAAGCACTGGTGACACCAAGAAAATCTCATTGCTCAGAAAAATTCCTTTATCGAGATTTCATCTCTTTATTGTGATTCACACTTTTACTCATTCATGTGTTGAAGGAGGAAGTTTGGCAACCTATTTGAAAATTTACTACCCAAAAGCGAGCAGTTTGTCAAATCTAAATTTGTAAATATTCAGAGGACATCTTCGTTCATTAAGTTTATAAAATCTCGACCGTGATATCTCCGATTAAAACTACGACCTTAGACACGTTGAATCTAAAACTATAATATTGGGCATCATCCCTTTGAAAATACGTTCGTTCTGGCACTAGAAACCGTTAATATTGTAGACCTGCATCGACAAGGTATCAACTGTAAAACTACCCCACATTTAAATATGAAGTTTCTTCCAACATATCATACACGTAGTATGTAGTGTATATTGGTGTCTCTCGTACGCTTAACCAGCTAAGAAAACGTCTTGTGTGGCAACACTTTTCTCACTCATTACTTCAAGTGGAAAACTACCTCGTAAAATTATTTACATTAAAAATGTGCGTTCCATATTTGTAAGGAAAGTCCGACCAAAACGTCGGTACATCCGAAGTTGTTATATAACAAAAACTAACCGTTAAAAATGGAGTCTAATCGTTCATTTTCTTGAGACGAGCTTATTTATAAGCTGGTAATTAAGAAATAAACATGTCTAAAGTCCAAATATTAATAGTACAATGTATAATAACTCTTATAAATGAAATGATTTATTTCATGTTTACCTGTAAAATAGTTTATACTCTAGAAGCTGGTATGAAAAAAATCCCTAAGCATTGAAACTGGATGTTTTCTGAGAAAAAGGTCATCTTGGCCGCATCAGGAAAGGCAAAAGACACATGACGTAGGACATAAAGCATCCACAAACATAAAATGTTGATGAGCCTAGGCATTAAAAAGCGTACCTTGCACCCAGGCTCCAGCGGTTGGCTGGAGATCACCGAGCAGTGGCAGTGTGGATGCTTTACTGAAGCATCTGAAGAATCAGATTCATATGTCTTAATTAAGTATGTTATTAAAGTCAATGCTTTTATTCTATCAATAACATATTTAAGCAAGAATCTTCAGTTCAAAGAAAATACATTTGATGTTGGCACTTACACAGTTAGGTTATAAAATTGTTATTCAAATGTGTCATCTTGAACTAAATGTGTATAGATATAATCTCACAGTGTTTGTGTTAGATTTACGCAAAAAAGGAAAGCATTAAAATTCCTAATGACATTTGATTTTTTTATACTTTCAGTTTATGTTGTTTAGCGTTAAAGTTTGACATCCTTCAGTTTTTCAGTTTTTAATTAAAACATTTTTAACTCAAAAAATCAGATTGATGTCACCAAAACCGAAAACTTTTAGAGACACATTTCAAATTAAATGTGACGGACTTCAAGCAGCTATGGTTTTAAAATAAATAGCATTTTCAGTTGCTTTTTTGTTCGGCCTTGAACCCTTGCATTTTCTGAAAAACTTGATAAAAAATATTTTTAAGAACAACCAAAGCCGAAAAGAAGCAGCACCCTAAGACGTCATCATTCATCATTTTCCTACACCACTTTCAGAAGAGAGTTTGAGCTCTACTGATCGCTATCCTTTTCTTAAGACTCTGCAATACTCTGAAGTTCGACAATTTTTGTTTTTTACGAGATATTTGTGTTGTGGAGCGCTTTAATACTTTCTGGACGACTGCCCAAGCAGCAGTATCAAATGCAAGCTACTCCAGGGTTGCTGAGTCAGTGTAATGCTCGTCTGTCTGTGCGGAGATGTGCAATCTGTGCTGTTCGTCTTTGATCCAGAGACTTCCATCTTTGATGATGCTAGCAATGGAGAAAAGATCCGTAGATTTAGGCAAAAAAATACGGAGGACTTATTTTGCTGCTGTTTTGAGTTCGCTTTTAGAACATAAGGTATGTTACGGCTTAGGTATTTTCATGTTGAATTATATTTCAAACGAAACTAAAGTTTGTTTTACGTATTTGCAATCTATGACAGATCCTAATAAAATTCCACATAATGAACATCAAAATAGAGCTAAAATCTAAGGTAGTTTTGAAAAGATAAAATGCTACTGACGAGTATACGAGATCTGTTCAAACAAGGACCTAACTTCTTTCACACAAGCTTCATTACCAGAATTCCAGCTATATAAATGTTTGTCCCCTTCAAAGTACTCCCCCCTTGCTTCCAACATACACTTCTCACGGTTGGAATGCTCCTTGGAACTCGTTTTCTGCAATAGCTGGTAGCTGTCTCAACGAATTCTGTTTGATCTCGTCTACACTCTTGGGACAACGTCTTTTAAAGGATTTTTTTAGAGTTAAAAAATAGAAAAAGGCAGTGGAGGAGACAAATCTGGAGAATACGGAGGGTGGGGAAGGACGACCATCTCTTTGGCGTCAAAACTGGCCGAAAAACAGAAACGATTCTTTAGGCTTGTCATGTGCAATACCTAGTTCTTGTTTTTCCACTACTCGTATCTAATTCGGGGAGCATTTTTCTCCAAGCTTTTTGAAAACTTTCACAGAGAATTCCTCGTTCACAATCTAAAATTGTGGCACGAATTTATAAAACACAACACTTAGGCAGTGAAAAGAACAACTGATATCGACCTCATATATGATAAACTCATGCTTGTATTTTTATTGTCCCGCTTTTCTCATGCTTGCTCCAGCATTCACGCCCAAAGGCCAGCTGTATCAAAACTCATGTTTCAGTAAATGATTTGCCAATCTTGATGTAGAATTTTACACTAGCTTATTGTTCGAAAATAACTCTCACCTTCACTTCGCAAAGGGGCTGACAGCCTGTGTTTCTTTCATGGGTCTGTACAGATAACTGATCAGATTAGCAAGAATTCCCAAAAGACGTTGTGTCAAATGTGATTGTTGCTAGGCGACACAATTTGTCAGTACTCAATCGGTGCAGTGGTTCGCACTATAGAACAAAAGTTTCGTCCTGACAAGAACAGATATAATTTACCATTTTAGTGAGACAGCTGTTTCCTGAAAATAACGGATGCCCCAAAGTGTGTGGTTGCAAATACTTCTGATGAATATGGTAAAAAATTCTGAAATATTATTATATAATCAACGGCTCAACCGACAAGTACTTCCTCTCTGTTATATGAAAATAAAGATTCTTTCTGTGCACAAGCTGAAGTTTGGTCCAGTTCAATAAAGTATACGTATGTTAAGAATATCAGTGCCTAATTTTTGGATGTTCATTTTGAATCTTCCCTAATGAAAAAACATTCAGACAGTTTCTATAAATTATGTTTTTATTTGAATTAGATAACGATAATGTTGCTGTTTCTTTCATATTCAAATACAATTAACTAAGAAGATTACGACGTAGCGAATGTAAATTATTTTCCTTGTAATTTGAGTCGGTAAACATTCCCTAGATGTCCTGTGTGGAAATCGTACTCACTGTCAGGCAGGTGACGCAGGTGAAGATTTAAAGCTTTGCTCTGACTTAGCAGTGTCGAAGTTGCCCACTCGAAGATTAACGGTTCGTTTTACGAGAGTTTAAGCGACGAGAGCGATTTATTGCACAGGGTCCGTTCCAGGGTTGAGTTCTACGAGTCTGGGCTCGTGTGGTCATGATAAACAACCTCGAAAATGTGGTAAATGCTTGAACACTTGACCAGAAATTAAGATTAATGAATAATTTGTGAATAATTTTCTAGAAACAGTAAAATTTTGGGGCCTAAGTATACTAATTTACAGAGCAACGTAATATTTACGTTAATGGCTTCACTAATTTCATAACATTGCATACACAAGTTGACAAATCTTGCTTTAAAGACCTGTTTATTTCTCGCTAAAACTTACGCTTCATAAAACTTTCAGAAAAACCTGGCTAAGAAAAGTCAACCACAAATATTTATTTCGAAACTACTCCACTGTATCATGCGAAACAATACAATATTATACAATATTACAGCGTGAGATAATACAATATTACTGCAGAACATGGTGGAAAAGGATAAAAACTTCAAGATTAATAGAAAATTAGCTGCGCTGCAACTGAAACATCCTGAAACTTAAAAAGAAAAATGAAGAATGAAGAAAAGAAAAATGATAATGATGACAACAACACAAACTACAATAATGATAGCAATAATAATAATAATAATTACGTGGGAAAAATCTGAAATCCCAATGTGGCGCCTGTAAGTTTACAGGGAAATTTCTTAGGCTGCGAAATAGAAGCCACGACGTCAAAATGTAGAGAACTACGATATCAAAATGTAAAGAATCACGAAGTGAAAATGTAAAGAACCACGATGTCAAAATGTAGATAATCACGACGTCAAAATGTAGAGAACGACGGCGTTAAAATGTAGAGAACCACGAAGTCGAAATACGGATAACAAGAAAAAGTCATCATCAGTTCTAACTAAAAGTGTATTCTTGAAATTTAGTTTCTGCTTTAAATCAGAAAAAGTTATTTTAATGAAGACAGCAACAGATTAAAAAATTCGACGCGTTGAAAAACAACGCTGCATTTTTCAAATTCCTATTACGCACAAGCTAATTTATCACGGTGAAATCCAGTGTGTATTTAATAATGGTATTAATAATAATAATAATGGTATTAATGATACTAATCGTACGATGCAAAGAAGAAATGGTAACGATCCAATATTGACAGAAGATAACGATTGTACTCACAAAATATCATGCAAGAATGATCGTAATCCAGCATCGCATAATGATATTTGAAGAAAATTTTTAGATTACCGAAAGAAAGGAAGTAATTTCATAACGAAAGTATGTATTTTTTCATTTGAAATTTTCGTCGTAGAGGATGGACACGTTACCTAAAGCACTCGAGTGCTAAATACTCCTTCAGTAGCATACTTCAAAGGACTCCAAAGGGATACTCCTTCGTAGTGTCTTGCAGTAACTTAAGTATAGTCCAGTACGTGCAGTGTAGTGCAGTACCTGAGCTACAGTATAGTCCAGTACGTGCAGTGTATTGCAGTACCTGAGCTACAGTATAGTCCAGTACGTGCAGTGTATTGCAGTACCTGAGCTACAGTATAGTCCAGTACGTGCAGTGTATTGCAGTACCTGAGCTACAGTACAGTCCAGTACGTGCAGTGTATTGCAGTACCTGAGCTACAGTATAGTCCAGTACGTGCAGTGTATTGCAGTACCTGAGCTACAATACGAGTATAGTCCAGCACTGCGTTGCCACTACAGTACGCCCTAGGCATGTACCTATATCTTATAAGCCTCCATCGCTCCTGTATACTTTGATACTCATTCCTCAATCTATTGTTGTCCGTCACGCAACTCGCCACGGCTTTGTTGAATTTCAGACCTACCTTGCCCAGCAAGCCCACGTCACTCTGAGCATTGCTGTCCTAATCATCACTTTGCAGACCATCAACAGTCGTGCAGCTATCAGCCATCATCTGTGAGTCCAAATGCTTCCATAGCATTTTTATGCTGCGCTCCCATTCGCTCCCATTTCACCCCATTACATTGTATAATACAGACTTTCTTCTATCTATCAACGAACAAACTCATCCCATCAACTTTCTTTTCATTACTCTTTATCTTTAGTCTCCCTACAAGACTATTTAACGCAAGTTTGCATCAGCCGTGTCACCTCGTTACTCACCATACTGCAGTCTCACTCCAAACCTCTCTCACACATGAAGCCTCCATCAGGCAACAAGCCTTCATCGCCCTCCATACCTCCTGCACCTCCATCAGTAATGACACAGCGCTAGCAGCGAGGCTCAATAGACGAAGGCTCAGCCAATATGCGCAGGCAAGAACCAATCGCAGCCCAGAGAACTCCGACGTTAGGACGACGTACTTCCCATTGAAATGCGCAATGTGCGTGTTCCTGAACACGGCTTCTCTACGCGTCTTGATCATAGCTGCACGTTATGGGGCCCTAACCAACGCAACTTAGGTGTCATATGCGATGGTGCTACGGAATGATGGTGGCGGATTAGATTTAAAGGACTGATTGAAGCGGAGTCTGGGCGCAGGCCTTTTGAAGCCTGGTGTACTGTGAAGCGTGCGTTATCAACTCGTCTGGCTTATTCTGTTCTACAATATTTCTGTGGTGAATTGCACCCTACCAGTCATACTTCTGAATGCTTAACAAAACAATAAGAGTGAAATTATTGATGAAAAATGGTAACAGGAACACCGCTGGAACTAAAAAATTTGTATCAAGAATAAGTTTTATTTTTATGTAGATAAAACTCGAATTAATACACCTCCAGTTAAACAGGTTCACGATTTGAGTTTTCATCTCCAAAAAAATGTTGGAGAGATTTAGAGGAGTTCCAATCAGTGAAAGCAAGTTCAGAATAATATTTTTCTTGAATTACTTTCCTAGAAATTGAAATAATTCAATTTAAAAAATCATCATTTGAAGCTATTCATAAAAAGAAAGAATGTGACTAAAGCAAAACTATTTGTGTTTTTGTTTCATTGATTGTTTCAGCAGAAATGGGAACCTTCATCCTCGTTGGCTAACATAGAAAATACTCAGTTAAAGTCATCCTAATACATTATTTGATCGGTAAAACGGAGACAAATCGAATATCAGCCGCTAGAATTTACAAGCATGCTGCCAAATTAACGATGTACTGTACAATTGTGGATTAAAATTTAAATTCTAATCATAGTATCTTAGATTAATTAATGAAATTAAAATTAAAACTCAGTTTTATTTGAATATTTCGTTATATATGCTGTAGAACATGACTATGACTTGAAAAACGCTGATAGTGCTTCAATTTTCATAGGATATTATTCTGCATCAGTCTTCCTTGACAAGATGATAATATATTTATTATGGATTTTGAATCTAATTTGCAGCCGCAGACGCCGTATAAAAATCATGTTGGTGATTTGCTCCATTGGCAAGGAAGTATTTTGTCGGTGTGCAAAAAATAGCACAAAATTTCATTCCTTGACTTAAAGTTCTTCTTTTTACGTCCAGTGGATCAGCTCCAGGTCTCTCCAGGACCATTAAAAATACACACGCAATGTCGAAGGCAGGGCAGCGCCTGTCCATGTTTAGCTGAGGCGGTCTGGAGGACAGATAGCCGTCATAGATAAATTCAGCTCTCAATGAATTCTGAACACGCAGACCCTTGACGGAAGCGTCACTAGCCTGGGCCTCGTGCTGTGATGTCGTACATGACTCATTTGAAAATGAAGGCGAGAAATTCAGGACTAAAAATAGTAATACCACGATTTTTAAGGAACACGTGAGTTTTGCCAACTGGTGGATGCGAGAGGATATTCATAGCGTAAAGTAAACTTGAAGGACGTAAAGTAAGCACAAATGAGCCCCTGTTTTATTCAGTGGGTCAGAGAAGTTTATGGGATTGGAGCCTGAAAATCAAGGGCCGGGGTTTGTCAGTCGAGTGTCAACTTACTGACAACAAAGCTGCCTCTGCTCACTGCCTAGATCATGGACCACATGGCAGCATCGTCCTTTCCTGTTACATCACAGTCACATGGTCAGATAACAGCACAGTCACATGGTCAGATAACAGCACAGTCACAGGGTCAGATAACAGCACAGTCACAGGGTCAGATAACAGCACAGTCACAGGGTCAGATAACAGCACAGTCACAGGGTCAGATAACAGCACAGTCACAGGGTCAGATAACAGCACAGTCACAGGGTCAGATAACAGCACAGTCACAGGGTCAGATAACACCACAGTCACAGGGTCAGATAACAGCACAGTCTATTACCTCATTCAAGGGATTCTGTTGCCTTGTGGTCACTCCACAGCTCCTACGGTCGCTGCAGAACACTTTGCCCTCATGAAACTTTCTACAAAAATTATTCAGATTTACGTTTTTTCCGTGAAAGTTCAATGCATTACTTATCACGTGCTGTCTAATGTACAAGGAGGGAGTTCTTATAGTTCAGAAAAATTCTTGACACTTGCTCACTTTCAGGTTCATAATTTCTTGGACTGAATTTCGTGCTTCATACTTGCAGAGTGGGGCATAAAAACTCTAGTAAAACAAAAACGATTTTTTCTTTGAATAAAGAAGTTCATTTCAAGGCCTGAATTTAACAAATAATAAGTCATTTAATAATCTAAAACTGAAAAGAAATTATTCAAAATGCTTCCCTATTGCCCTCACTGCTTTACGAAGTCTTTTAGAAAAGTGTTTACTGACCGCACGAAGTACTTCTAAGGGTATTTCATTCTCCTATTGATTCAATTTCATTAAAACTCTGATACTTGGGCAAGGAGAAGAGCAGTCTTCACCTAGATAATTTATTTTATGAAATTACACGGGAACTATTTTATAAAGGATAAATATTGAAATTTGCTTGAAAACATGCAACAGGAATTATGCCCCACCATGTATAATCAGGAGTCTAGGAAAAACAGTCTTTGTAACTGTTGTAAATTTTAGTTCAAGAACTCAATTCTAACAGACAACATTCGACACTTAAAAACGCGGAATGTTTTTTTAACTCGTGAGTGATTCAAAGGAATCAAAGAGCTTTCAGTGTGAATTATCATGAGAGAGAAGCGTGGGATGGAAATGGACGGCATATTCAAATCTGATGAGATTTTTGAGGAAGTACCGACGTTATGACTACACAAAGCTAGCTACGCTAGTCACTGATTGTGGAAGTAACAAAGTTATGACTACGCAAAGCTAGCTACGCTTGTCACTTATTGTAGAAGTAACAAAGTTATGACTACACAAAGCTAGCTGAGCTTGTCACTTATTGTGGAAGTAACAAAGTTATGACTACACAAAGCTAGCTACGCTCGTCACTTATGGTGGAAGTAACAAAGTTTTGATTACACAGAGTTCGCAACGCTTGTCACTTATTGTGGAAGTAACAAAGTTATGACTACGCAAGGCCATCTACGGTTGTCACTTACTGAGGAAGTAGCGAAGTTATGACGATACAAAGCCAGGCACACTTGTCATTTAATTTTCATTCTCATACTTGTGCATACAGCAAGAGTTCGGGCAACGTTTAGCATTTAACACACAATTCAACGTCGTATCCTAACGTGAAATTTATCAAATTTTGTCATATGAAGTAGACTGTACTTGAATTGAACTTCATTGTTACGAAATTTCTAAAGATTGTTCTAAAACTGTGCTAGAGTATTTGATAATTGCATTAGAATTTTTTGCTAATTGTTGCAGGATTATTTTAAAATGATAGATATAGTTTCGAGATTGTAAAGACATTTCCAAAATTAGTGCATATAGCTTCGAAGTTGTCTTATATTGCAATAATTCAGTTACGAAACGAAATACTTCATGAATATTATGGGAAATAATAAAATTTCAGCATTAAAAAATTACTTTTTACAAATTGCACATGTGTCCACAATCGCCCTCATGGCTCACAACGCCATCAGTTTGTACATACACATTCTAGCCAGTTTGTGTAGTACACATGCTAGCCAGTTTGTACACTACATATGCTAACCAGTTTGTATGTACACTACACATGCTAGCCAGTTTTTACACTACATATGCTAGCCAATTTGTGAGGTACACATGCTAGCTGGTTTGTGTGGTACACACGCTAGCTAGTTTGTGTGGTACACACGCTAGCTAGTTTGTGAGGTACACATGCTAGCTAGTTTGTGTGGTACACACGCTAGCCAGTTTGTGTGGTACACACGCTAGCTAGTTTGTAAGGTACACATGCTAGCTAGTTTGTGTGGTACACATGCTAGCCAGTTTGTGTGGTACACACGCTAGCCAGTTTGTGTGGTACACATGCTAGCCAGTTTGTAAGGTACACATGCTAGCCAATTTGTGAAGTACACATGCTAGCTAGTTTATGTATTACACACGCTAGCCAGTTTGTGTGGTACACACGCTAGCTAGTTTGTGTGGTACACACGCTAGCCAGTTTGGGTGGCAGATTGAGCCCTTACGAAGCAAACTCTTCCCTTACTTGAGGTGCCAGTCAGAAACTTATTCACAGTTCCAACACGACGGCATGCAGCTCTGCCTTGAATCCAAGAAATCAAAAATAAATGTCATACACTTTCGCCACATGCTGTCCTGTACAGTGAGGTAGCAGAGCGCTTGCTCAACGCTCTCGTTATTACGTATTCAGAATTTGTGAAGTGAAGTCCTGTAAAGAATTTACATTGATAGGGAGCTTGCGCTTGACGTTGTATGATGGGGAGTGGGTAATACCTCTGATCTCGAGGAATTCCCTTTAGTCAAGAGGTATACAGATAAGTTAAGAGATACAGTTAAGTTTGACTCTCAGTGAAGAGTCAAACAATCAAAAGGTAGTCAAGCGTCAAACTCAGTCTCAGGTTCAGAAAAACATCGCTGATCAAGTTGTACCGTAGAAACTTTCATCCACATTCCTTTTAATATCCCATGCACGCTTTACGGTTTATTTTATGATGTTATGAACAGTAAACACAAATCATCCAAGAAAATTTGGAAGAGCAACTCTTTAGAATCGTAAAGTAAAGTTTCCTCTGTAAGCCATATCCTCAATGTTAATATTTCTTCATAAAAAGACTGCATGAGAAGCTTCGATAAACACATATTTTCTGTTTAAGGCTCCATGTTGTAGAAGAAATATGTCTTCTTAAACCTGGTGATGTTCAAACCTTACCTCAATTGGGAGATCTGAAGGCAACCCTCAACTCCAGTGCATTGTGGCCCTGCTAATCCGTAATTATGTTCAATAATTAGCTATTGGTGACCCCGGATGCTCTCATTTGGAAGTTCAATGGGCTGTAAAGCATCTAAATTGGGGCATTGAACAGGTCTGCCAGCCAGGCTACCTCGTCTCTGAAATAGACGCAATCGCAGTTCCTCTTATTCCTCAATTTCTGGAAAAATGAGGAAGCAGCAGCGAACTGTTTCGTACTAAATGTTCATTATAACAGCTGATCACGAGAACTGAATTCTGAAGTTGGGTTCAATCCAGTTTTTTAAAATTGTATGTTGAATTTTTGGAATGAGGGTTAAGTGTTTGATGATGAGCTACTTTATTGCTTGTCACTTTGATTCAGATGATGAAATTTTGTCTGTGTTTTGACTCACTTCGTGATCTGCCACCTCTGGCACGAAATTAACATGATTCGATGTTTGATATCAATGAAGAGCGACATGCTGTACAGGATTTAGCATTAAAAAACTTACGTACGTGTAAAGAAACGAGCAAAGTATTTCTACTCGTAACAAAAAATGATTGAGGGGTTCGGAAGTGACCTTAATATCTTTCACTTTAATGACCTGTTTACATTACTTCCAAACGTACTAAAATCAATACTATTTTGAATGAATCAACAGAATCAATAGAATTGATTTACTCCCCCATCGAAGAAATTAAAGAAATGCTGATCCTTGTAAGAGTAGTAATTTAATCTAGCAAACAGTGGTGTAACAACACAGTTGAGGAGAATAAATACTGAATGCGTCATGGCTTGTAAAACTGATGCTTGGGACAGTTCATTAATAATGACAGTAATTTTCACACAAGAAACAACTGCACTTATTGCGTGCTTGTGTGATAAATATTTTCTCGCACACTTCATAATTTCAAAACGTCTTATCTATCTACACTACGTACCGTTTTTTGTGCCAATTCAACCATTTTTGTCAGTTTAAATGAAAACAATGCAGACATTTCTGTAGTATGTATATTGGAAGCAAGATGACATTTCTGTCATTGGATCGACAGAAAAATAATGAATTTTCCACTCCTGGTCATTAGCGCATCAAAGATAAAAGAGTGAAATAATACACCAATAGGTGTTCATGCACCATAATGTGAATATTTAATCACTATGGACATGGCCTGCACTTTGCTGTAAGGATATAAGTATGAAGATATGAATATGAGGATATACACTATATATGAAGATTTAGGGATGAGTGTGTGACCATGAGAGTATGTCATGATAGTAATGATACATTCATAGGTTTTTATACTCCAGGCGATATACTGAATATATCTATTAGGTATGTGTATCACACGAGGGACAAGGTGTCGTGTGTGTAGCGATTAACTGAAAGGTAAGCTCGAGGGAAGGGGAAACGTAAACAAGCGCCTGCACTTGAGAAAGATCCGAGGTGGTTGGCTTCGTAGCTAAAAGAATGTCACACAAAAAAAATCTATGGGTATGGACCATATGACCCTCAAGAATTAAGCAGTCGTGAAACTCTAAAGCTGATTGAAAATTGGGCGGGGTAAATCAGAGACAGTTAGAAACCTATTTCAGACCATTGGACAATTAGGGAGATTGGAAAAGGAAACGAAAAGATACGTGGGAGGAGCAAGGCTCATATAAAAGCGCTAGAAAGGAGAGATGCAGGTACTATGACTGAAGAACTAGACCTTGACAGCGATGTAATGTAGGCTATTTCAGCTAGAGTGACGTCTAGGGCGTAGGTATAGGTTGTAGGGGTTTGGGTGGAATAGGTGTGGAAGTGATTAAACCGAAATTAAGTTAAACATCACACCGACGAACAAGAGCAGATTTTACACGGACACTTGCCCATGTATATAGGGGAAGAATTAATTACGCAACAGCAAGGAAGGAAAGGGGAAAAATTAGCATTATTGTTGTGTTGAAATCGTGAGTGTTAATCATCGAAGCCTATCATCGGCAGCGAATCTCCAGTGTAAGGGCAAGTTTTTATGTTATTTTTATCAATGTGATCGAGGTTAGCGACAGGGTAGTTTTCGTAACTTGATGTGATGCCCATTGATTTAACTAAATTGTTCCGTGTGCACTCATGACTATTCAGCTATGAAGTATGCAATTGATCTGTAATTGCACACTGTGTAATGGGACATTATCTACAGTTCATATGCCAAAATGTGGTAGATGACACATATCCCCTCGCGTGATGTTTAGAATAACATGTATTGAATCTTTTGTGTGTATTATTGTTCTTTTTATTGTCATTGAAAAGAAGTGCTGAGAACACCTTTTACCATTCATGTATTCAGAGGATTAGAGTTCCTCTAGTGCGATTACGTTTGTTTGTTGCATTTATTAATTCTGCTATTTACAAGTATTAATTGAAATAAAACGGCAGGACAGCATGCAGAAAAACCTTGCATTGAAACCAAGATTACGTAAATTATGAGAGAGAAAAGAACTCATCAACAATGAATCATTATGCAATATTTCATTATGCAATTAAAAGTAGGCAGAGAAGAAATTCCCTTTAATATTCATTAATTAATCAATCATTTAATAATAAATAGACATCCATCACAATTATCTGAAACGTATCGCCACAAATATGAGGATATAAATATGAAGACATGAATGCGGGTATATGTATACAAGGATATTAGTATGAGAATGTACCCATACTATGAGTTACCATGTGCGCAGTATGATTGTACGCCGTGAGAAGAGTGTACTGATGTAGCAGTACAGTGTACCAGCGTTACATTACCTGACACATGAGGTACTCTGTCTCTTCAGCATATACTGGCCATAACACGAGAAAAGAGGTAGTATGATCGATTTAAATGTATTTAAAGGACAACAAACTTTTTAAATTTAGTAACGGGATAGAATGATGTGATCTTGTTTTGCAAATGAATTCGGCTTTTGTTGACTCATTTACCAGATTCACACGAAGCGAATACTGAGTAAACTTGGAACTGATATTGCTAGAAAAAAGTTAAATCTAAACACATGAATAGAAGGCATTCTTGTGTTCTTTGTTGATCTTGAAATGGTGAGGCGACCGCCTTTATTGTTGCGGAAGAGCAAAAGTTCGGCAATCTGCGGCCAAGAATCCACGGAAGTTTCTTTTGAAACAGCTGAAGTGATCCTCTCTAGTCAGAGCACAGCAGGTTAGAGTTCATTTCACGAGAACATCTTTGGGCTTTGGACTTATTGACTGCCCGCTGTTCAATTGCCTGTAAGTCATACTTTTAATGATGGGATTACCTTCGGACTACACATACCTGAAAAAAATATTATAGTGAGTTTTCAATATGAAACAGGATCAGATACCACTGCTAGTCATCAATCCCATTGAACATAGAGAACCGTAAAGTCTGATGATACTAACATTGATTTACAGAGGAACTTTAACACGCGGGCTTCCTCCATAAATTTTATGGCTAAAGACTTGGAGCAACTGTGCCACAAAGGTGCAGTATTTTTGCTTCATGTTGCAGCGTTCACTGTAGATTTACGAGAAATTAAACGAGGATGACACATGAGGATATGTTCATCTTGACAGAGCAGCAGTAGTCCTGTTTCTACACTGCAAACACAGCGTCTGAGATGTACGTATGCCCAGCTTATAATAATTCTTCCAGGAATAGTTTTGCCTTCTATCGCTAAACTCCAAGCACTTTGTATTTTCTCGACTTTCTCTTACGTGCTTTAGATTGTTTCATTACATTCATCATAGTCGTTGTACGTTCACGAAGTTGAAATGTATGGAATATTTTTCAAAACCTTCTCAACTTGTTCAAGGTCAATCAACAACAACGGGAAAAAATTTACTACAATACAAGTTCTGAAAATTGAAACAATGCGGTAAAAGTGACGGGAGGTTCTCGTTCTGTAACTGTAAAATAACAAAAGGGCCTACAAAATTAAAGCTGATCGTTAGACTTGCCAACAGCACGAAACTAAAGCCAAAAGCGGTAGTAAAAATTCCCTTAACAATAAAAATTTTGAGTAGAGTTGAAAAAGCAGTTGAAGCAATACGCCAATGAAAGCTTCGTGTACAAATATCAGGTCTCACAATTTCATCTTCATCCAGCTGAGGGTTCATGCTCAGTGCAACCAGAATACTAGAATTTGAGATAGTGGCTGGTGACTGAGGCTTTTGAAGCTTTATTGTCAATGAGAAAGTCGCTTTACAAAGTTTTAAGTGAGAGATTTTGAAACTGCAGTTGAGGCTTCTGTTTCATTCGATTTCAACTTTCGGGCAGAGAGAGTTAGACGAGATCCATGTGGACACAACGGGGACTCCAGTTCAGGACTCTCATGGTAGTTGTGCCCACGACATGGGCATAGACAAAAATTTTATGCGCTTCTGACCTCTCAAAGTTACGCCACTTGCGTAAATAAATATATAAGCCCTTCTTGCCTCTCAAAGCTACGATACTGCCCGACACTTGCGTAAAAAAAGTTAAACGCTTCTTGCCTCTCAAAGCTACGATACTGCCCGATACATGCGTAAAAAAAGTTAAACGCTTCTGGCCTCTCAAAGTAACGACACTGTCCGACACTTACGTAGAAAAAGAAATTAAGAAACAAGACCTCTTACGCCTCCTCTAACACAACAACATTTAAAAAAATTTCGAACGTTTTGACGGTACGGCAACTCATGACACAATATTTCATACATTAGATCAGACATTCAGGACTGGATGTGAAGCTTCCGCTTATCTAAGTTTGCTGAACATATTGTTGTCTTAACTTAGTTTTAATAATATATCATAAATAATATAATAATACAGTTAATATAATAATAGCATATTGAAGTCTTCACTTAGCCTTAATGATATCATAATAACATAATAATATAAAACTCTAGCCTTAACGTAACCGAAATAATATATTAATAATGGTTTTTTATAGTTTCAGCTTAACCTTACTAATATCAAAATAATAAAATAATATAATGCTGTAATTTTGATTTAAACCATTGGCACATACCACTAAATTAATAAGTGTGCAGATTAGCGACTTCGAATTCTTTGAGTTATGAGCTTTGAAAACAAATGTGCGTGGCATTCTTCCTTTCATGTGACGAAAAATTTGAAAAATTTAATTATACCTCCGCTGTTGTTGCAGGGCAGTGACAGAGTCTTCCACACATCATAAATGATACCTCTACACAGAGCAGTGGTATCATTTATAATGAAGTTTATACAAAACATTTAAAGCACACCTGTGACACGTAATAATTTCTTAAAACAAGTCTGGTAAAGTTTGAAATTTTTGTTTAATAGTAAAGAGAATTAATTCATTTCATGAGCAAAAAATTAAAAATTCGTATATGTTGTGAGAACTTATTTCGGGCAATTTTAGGACAAACACAGATCAGGTTTATTTTGTCTTGTTTTTACCTTAGGAAATTCAGTTCAGTTGTGTCGTCTACTGCACCACTCAGCTATGTTGCCTGCTGCACCACTCAGCTATGTTGCCTGCTGCACCACTCAGCTATGTTGCCTGCTGCACCACTCAGCTATGTTGCCTGCTGCACCACTCAGCTATGTTGCCTGCTGCACCACTCAGCTATGTTGCCTGCTGCACCACCCAGCAGTGTTGTCTGCAGAACCACCACCTAGCTATATCTGCTGCACCACCCAGTTGTGTCTGCTGCACCACCCAGTTGCGTCTGCTGCACCACCTAGCTATATCTGCTGCACCACCCAGTTGTGTCTGCTGCACCACCCAGTTGTGTCTGCTGCACTACTCAGCTGTGTCGCCTGCTGCACGGTCACCAGTTCACAGCTGGAGCAAAACACAGCCTAAGAAGTATATGTCCGACAGGAGATGTGTCTGCATTTCACTGTACAAGTTATTGACAAGCGCTGTTGAAAAATGCAGAGGATTTTGAGTCCAATAAGAATACAAATACACTAGCACGGTGGTGCACTGGGTTGTAATACAAAAATACTAGCCCGCTGGTGCACTGGGTACACAATACAAACACACTAGCACGCTGGTGCACTGGGTTGCAATACAAACGCACTAGCACGCTGGTGCACTGGGTACACAATACAAACACACTAGCACGCTGGTGCACTGGGTACACAATACAAACACACTAGTACGCTGGTGCACTGGGTACACAATACAAACACACTAGCACGCTGGTGCACTGGGTTGCAATACAAACAAACTAGCATGCTGGTGGACTGGGTACACAATACAAACACACTAGCACGCTGGTGCACTGGGTTGCAATACAAACACACTAGTACGCTGGTGCACTGGGTACACAATACAAACAAACTAGCACATTACTGTAATAAGTTGACTCGAGATCTGCTCTGTTCACTTGGATAAATCGAGGAAAATAGTTGCATTCATTATTACCTCCACCACTGCAAGAGGCGTATGAACACAGTATCGATTCTTTTTGTGCGTGATTCTAAAGAAGGCAATGTAATGTAAAGTCTCGGGTTATCGTTGGCGTGTGAGATGCTCTGTTGATCAAGTAATAATGTGAACGTTTCTTGCTCTCCCTCAAATGCTTGCGAGAGAGCCTTCAAGCCTTGCAAGTAATTCGTTTCGTGCACTTGTAGACACTGCAAATTTTATGCTGTAGCTCGTCTGGGTACACGTAAGCCTCAGGCAATAAGCAAGCTATGTATCTGTGCCAGAGATTACTTGTGGTGCTGGGAACGTGCTTCAAGCAAAGAGGCGTTTGTTTCATTTTACGACAGACGGGAATAAAGTGGTGGAGATGACTTGAATTTGTAATGAACTTTTTCCTCAAACTGATAAAAATAACCCGAATATATTTTCCTGAAAAATATTTTTGCAGGAGTGCAAATATTATCAAACGATACAACAGAATTCATGCAATTGATGTATCTGTTGTCCACAAAAATACAGAAAATTTCGTAGTTGTATACAAATTGACTAGAGGGATTATGCTGAGCAGGAACTCGTAGTGGTGTTTGAATTCGTATGCAAGTATTGAATCAAGATATTATTCAAGGGTTTCTTCCCTAAGTCTCAACTAACAACACTCGCCATAATTTTTCGGATCTTTCCTCATGGCGTCAAGGATTTATGAGACAGATTAACATTTGTCAAGGTTAGTAGCGATGAATCCTCTGCTCGAAATGTTGCTTCGCTCTGGAGTGTCCTAACGAAATGGATGGATGAAGAAAGTAAAGTTTCTCTTTCACTCCATGGAAAAAAAACAAGAAAGGGGTTAAGTAATTTACACTTGTTTATAATATTGACTAGACAGTTCCCGTGAAAATTTCACGATTTAGATTCGACTAGTTTGAAAATATTATTGAGATGAACGTGTTAAAGTTTTACGACGGATCATTGTTTTAACTGAATATTTTTTCATTATTATATACTGAACTTCTACTCTGTATCTCTTCAAATGATAACATGCCCAAGATGGTACCCGTTGAAATTCCACGATTTAAAAGTGATAAAATTCAGGATCTAGGAAATAAAAACGATTTTTCACTTTCACCCGTGGTACTATCAGAATCTGAATATTTTTCTTTAATATATACAGAACTTTCATTATGTATCATACCTAACGATAACATGGCCATCTGACAGAATACGACTAATAAAAGAAAAAATTTAGTATTTTATAGTGATCCTGCGCCTTCGGTCTCCACAATACAATGCTTACAATACATGTATGCCCGATCTGATTTCAGTTTAACAATTTTTCTTTAGTAATAGATAGGAAGTAATGGGATGGACACACACAGATACAGAGAGATACCTCGCTCCTGTACCCAGCACCTCACTCCTGTGTTCAGCACCTCGCTCCTGTGCTCAGCACCTCGCTCCTGTGCTCAGCACCTCGCTCCTGTGCTCAGCACCTCGCTCCCGTGCTCAACACCTCACTCCTGTGCTCACCACCTCGCTCCTGTGCTCACCACCTCGCTCCTGTGCTCACCACCTCGCTCCTGTGCTCACCACCTCGCTCCTGTGCTCATCACCTCGCTCCTGTGCTCACCACCTCGCTCCTGTGCTCATCACCTCGCTCCTGTGCACATCACATCGTTCGTACTGTAAGTACCTTTACAGTAAAGAACTTGGGTATCACGGCATGGGACTTGGGTATCACGGCATGGGACTTGAGTATCACAGCATGGGACTTGGGTATCACGGCATGGGACTTGGTTATGACGGCATGGGACTTGGGTATCAACCCAAAAATGGGCCAAACTGCTTGTTTTTATTGCCTTATTCTATTCATTACGCTAAGTAACTTTATGGTGAGTAACTTAACGGTGTGGAACTTTACGGTGAGAAAATTTAAAGTAGGGAACTCTACGGCAAGAAACTTTGTGGTAGGGAACTTTACGGTAAGTAACTCTCACGGCAAGAAACTTTACGGCACATATCATTACTGTAGGGAATATTAATATATAAAACTTTACAATAGGTTACTTCACATCAGACGAATGATACGGGGCTTGTGTACAGGGAAAGACTCCCCCATGATGTTTTGTTGAAATTACCGTCAGTTTTCACATGCAGCCACATTTATACACGCCACAGTTGTAAAGCAGAGCACTATTTGAAGAGAAATTTTCCAAATAGGATATGGATTTTTAAACGTTGTTTTTGTTATTATTGCCTTTTTTAGCGCCTAGGGAACTGCAGTGTTACTTTAACATGATTAAAAAAATCTTAAAGAATGATGAATTTTGTGTCTCAATAAATGACAGTAGTTCCAAGGGAGATCAACATTAAAACACATGTAATTTCTGAAGTATTAGTTAACCAAACATAAAAATAACCTACTAAACAAGATGTCTTTTTTAAGTTAAAATTATCCTCTTAAACAAAATATGACTGTTAAAACTGAGGTGCAGTTCGTCCATGTTTTTGTTAGACTTGGCATGACATGTGAAGCCCAGGAAACACAAGTGCGTGCGTGTTGGTGCAGGGCAACAGACATGTTTGTGTCTGCATTTGTCCTCCGGGAATCACCAGATTTACAGTAAAATTGCATTGTCATCCCGGACTACCTCGAGGTGGAAGACATTATTTATTTGCACTCGCTTGAACTGCCCTGAAGCAACGACAATGGTTGAAAATGTTTTTGAAGAGCAGCTTGCCCCAAAAATTTGAGAGTGTTATTATCATAGGGAAAACACCGAATGAATTCAGCGAAGTTTAAAAGCATTTGTTGTCATTCAAAGTATGTATTTCCTGTATTTTCAGCTGCTGTAAATCTACGGAATTAGCGTCTTTATGCCCTTGTGTCCTAAATATCAGAACAGCAATGGATATTATTTCTTTGCTTAAAACTTCTTCCGTGTTGCTTATGTTTCAAGAATATTTTATTAAAAGCATATGTTAAGAAAACAGTCACACTCTTTTCATCTGCACGACAATTTGGGTCATTTTGTTGCCGGTCTTGCATCAACATTGCAGTAAATTATTTCCTTACGTACAGTTTCACCTTCACCGTGCAACATTATTGCAATCGCACAAATAGAGGATCAGTGTTATATAGTGCATAAGATACCTGTTCTCTCAACCTTAAAATGCGAAGACAATCCGTGTTGCTACAATCCAAAGAACCTTTTTGAGGTAGGTATAAAGTTTGAGCTTTTTTCCACTGTTCTGTCATAAAAGTCAGATTCATTAGTGGTTGTGAGGGCTCTTTTTTCTTAACAAATAAAGACCTCCTAGTATGTCTTTCAACCACTTTTAAAATTGCTAAAAAAATGAATACATGATATGTCGGAGCAGAAAGTCTTAAATCTTTCACCACAGCCAGAATAGGTGCAAATTTTACTTCTGCATACCCGTACGCTGCATTTTGCTTACAAAACTTTGAAGATTTTCACAAACTGATCTGCTAATCTTGCTAATCAAAAAACGAAGTATCATTACTGTAGTTGCACTTGACACGATGAACGAAGGAAAATCCCACAAAACTTCTGTTTGCACAACCAGGAAATAGAACTACATACTGCTAGTAATATTGTAATGTGTCAAATACCATTCCATTAGTTCCATACACATTATGTTTCCATGCGTAAAATTTCTATTAATTTCTTTATTAAGGTGCTGTGAAGGGTTTGGTCCAATCATGTTTCGTGTCAACTCAGTTGGATATATATCTGGTGGCACGTATTTAGTACTAATGCAGCGACACTTGAATTTAAGGAAATTGCGATACAATAATCTTCCAGGTCTCCCCACGATGAAGTGTGAATGGCAAATCTTGTACAATTTTCGTGCATGGTACGCTCAAGGAAGGAGAACTATCTTTCGTATGTAACACAGAACCTCCAAGCGCAGTGCAGTCGTCCGCGCGTAGTGCGGAAAACTACTGAATAATTCGACTGCCTAATCCAGCGACCGGCCAGAGGGCAACTCTCTCACGGACTGGATTCATGCACGCATCACATCTCAGCGTACACACTCAAGTCAACTGCATGGAAAGTCGCCGAGCTTTGACATTTTCCTCAGCAAGAGCCAATGGCCCGCAGAGCAATGGTCTATCGGAAGACGTGACTAGCTCCATTTTATGCGAAGTGCTGACGAAGCGAATGAAAGCTTAAAGATCTCTCTTAAAATGAATTTAGCTCTGAACCATCTTCAAGAAACGTGCAACCGGAATTCTTGCTCATTTCATAACCCTTGATGTGAGTATTGAAGCGTTAGGGAGAATTTAGTCGACAGTGATGTGCTCGATTTGACCAGAAAATTTTGAAAAACTAAAAAAAAGAAGCCCAAATATTTTTTTTAATATTTCGTATTTGTCATTTTGTTTTATTCAAGAATAATTAATTCTTAGTTCTTATATGTAATAGATAATTTCTAACGAAAAGTTTTAAGCTGTTGCTTAGATTTAAGAACCATAAGAGAAGCTATACTATTATAGCTAGAACAGTGAAAATGCTATAAAATAATTTAAAATGAAGGAAAGGAAATTTGTAGTGTAGATACGCGGAATATATACACAAATAGGAAAATATAAATTTAATCATGAATATGAAAATGAATGATGTTAAATTATATAATTCTCAATCGTTTCCTCAGATCATGTCTCAAAAAGTATGTACATATAGAGTATCTTATCTGTTTTGCATAAACCGGTTTTTGAAACCGTGATGTGCAGAATGTGAAAAACTTAACATCGATATGAATAATTCATTAATCTTTGCAGGGATTAAAGCTAAAATTTCGAAGCTTCAATCTAATCTTTTGCAAAAATATCTGTCATTGAATAAAAGAAATAGATTATTATCAAAACATGTGTATTCTATCGCTAATAATAACTTGGTAAGAGAAAAGTAGAGAATTTTACTCTTTTCCATAAATAATTCATTGTGAAAAAACATTTTCACATCAGTTTCGCATTTTTAATGTCTATCCTTTCGGCAAATTCAGGTCCTTTACAGACACAAAGAGATTATTGTAAAAAATCTTGCGGTACATCGCACCATTTATTGTGTCTTCAGCATGAAGTTTGCCAGTACCTGCAGAAGAAAAGCAGGTACTGCATTCACTTGACACTATGCTGCCTCCACTAAACTTGACAGTTGGGATGGTGTTCTTGGGATCACAAGTGGAGTTGTTTTTCTTCCCAACGCGACTAACACTATTCCGGCCAAATAACAAACTTCGTCTCTAGAGACCATAATACAGTGTTTCAAAACTTTACAGGCTTTTCTATATGATCACTGGCAAATTTCAGATGATTTTTAACGTGAGTAGGTTTCAACAAAAGTATCTTGCTTGGTGTTTGAGAACGGAGTCCTTCGTCTCGAAGTGAGTCTCTTACGGTGTTCTTGCAAACCTTCGTCCTAGCAGCTTAGAAATCTTTCTGAAGTTCAGCTCGAATCATCTGAGGGTTCTACATCTTTATCTTTATTTCAATCTTTCTAAAAATTTACCAATCATTTACTTATGCTTTCAAGTTAACTTTTATTGATGTGTCGGATATTTTTTCCGTTACTTCAACTTTTTTTCACAGAATGTCCGTGTTAGATTTCTTGTCATACAATTTTAAACTTGAATTCGTCGTACAAAAAAACACATGAGGTTCTAATTTAGCCTGTTTTGGAGTTGTACATGTAGGTATAGTAAGTAAAACTTTTGGCAACGTGATGGCACTAAATGAATGGCACAACTTCGCATGTGAAAATTAATGTTGAAATTGAAAATTAATTCCTGTGTTTCAAGCTATTCTTGCCCACACTCACGTTCACGTTGACTACAAGAATCATGTATTTTTTTGAAGTGAGTTCCTCGAGGACATCAATTTCGAGCGCAAGTAAAACTGTTCGGGCTCTAACTCTGAAGTCAGAACAACAAAAGTTAGAACAACACGAGTTACCGTGCTTGTAAAAATTGATTGCTTCGTTCCCTCACTTCAATTTTTCAATTCTGCTCCTACATGCGCATTGCGTTCATAACAGCTTCCGAGTCACCCACTGCTTTTTTACCTGCCACTACCAAAACAACACAACAAAGTTCCTCAATCCTGCCCTTCCACCAAAGGCCCTCGCAAAACGAGAACACCAATCATGATCCTGTTTTCAGCTGAATTGAAGTCGGATTTTTTTTTGGCAGAATTTCCAACTGCCTCGGTGTTCCATCACTGTCAGCACTCGGAGCTCGTTCATCATTGCCTCACTAAATGCTCCAGAGTTTAATTAAAATACACTATGCAGAGAGGGAATATTTCAGCAGAAGTGAGCTGCACTGCTTACAGGTTTCAAGTTAAATAATTTACGAGATCTCTCAGAACTTATTGGAAAAATCCTAATTTCGATTGCAATCAAAGTCCTAAGTGTAAGTTTATACCCTTTTTTATTTTTTAATTATTTGAATCGAGTTTGGAGAGACAAATTGGAACAATTTTCATGTCAGCAATGACATTTAAATCCAAATAACATTGAATAAAAGTAAAGCTGTAGGAGCAGGAAATAAATTGTGACACATTTAGTAGTATTTTACCTTGTATGCAGGACTCCATAATTTTCTCAATAGCGTAGCATTGGTCATGATTGTACTCCAATCGTAAATGTACATGTCTAAGTCTGAAACACCCCTATTATTTTGTCCTAAATGTTTCTAATCTTATAACTTGAACTCTCCTCTTATTGTTACTTTACTAGTTCATTTTAAGCATTATTATTGTTGAAACTGAAATATTCCTATTGTTGAGTCGTAGGTTTTTCCACAGTTGTAGTCTAATCAAACTAAATTCAGTCAGTTCATGCACTGTTAGTCAGCTCCTAGGAAAATCTTGGTTATTTTTCCAGTTGCTCTATGACTTTTTAAACAAAATAATTGCACAGTTAGTTTCTTTACGAGCATTCTTTTGCCTTATCACTTCGTGGTTTATTTCATTAAATTTTATAGTAATAAAGAGTTTCGAAATTGAATTCATTTATTTTCGGGTTCACCGCAAATATGTTGTTTAAAATAATATTTTAGTTTGAGTCACAGAACTTCAAAATCCATTGAGCCAATAATAATCATGTTGTGTAAGATTTATGCTGTACCTTCTGCACTTCCATTATTACTTAACAAAGTTGCAATTTTGTACGGTGTATTAGAAGATACTGAGCTTGCAATTATTTAAACTGAACTTATTGCAGATGTTTTTCTGCATTGACTTAAAATAACCACGATACTTGGCGCTATTTATTGACGTTACAAGTGTGCAGCAATGCAGCAATAGTTTCTCTTTACAACTTTTGACAAAAAATGAATACTTTCAGAGTATCCAAAAGCGTGCATGTGGAAGTGTAGACTCGGATATTCATTTAGAGGAGAATGAGAGGTGGTTCATCTCTGTTTTCCTTTGATCTTGATACAAAAAATATTTTAAAAGCCTAACTCCTAATCCTGGATATTCAAGCATAAGAGTTCTCTTTGAGAAGAGTCACTATTTTTCAGCAAAAAATAAGCAAAACTAATTTCAGCAACTTCAGCAAAGGCAATTCAGTCCCTTTCAAAAGTAATTAGCCTTTTCAGATACGGAAATATTGTCCTAGTTTTTATTGCCCTACGTAGAGCTGTAAATTCTATTAGCGTACACGATTGGTTGCTTGCTCTATGTTATGAAATTGTGGAAAATAGCTCTGTAACCAACAATAGCTCTGTAACTAACAACAGCTCTGCAACAAACAACAGCTCTGCAACAAACAACAGCTCTGTAACTAACAATAGTTCTGTAACCAAAAATAGCTCTGTAACCATCAACAGCACTGTAACCAACAACAGCTCTTACATGCATCTGGCGTTGCTCTACGAGAAGGCAGAAGAAGTTTGACAAAATGCTATTCGAGAGTCATACTACCTCTGTGTGTTTGCTCACATCGTATTTAGGCACACTAGTTGCCAGGGATAAAAGATATTAGAGTGAATCTTATCGCTGTAAAATTCAACCTACGCGTAATTCCATTGAATTGCAGTGTTTAATTTATATACATTCAATAAAAATCCATTCAGAGCAATATGCAAGCATAACAGTGGTTGACGGAAATAATATATAGGAATAATAACCAGTATCTACTAAGGAAAAACAGTATCTAGCGTAGAGTGGTGCGGAACAGTCTCTACTAATGATGAACTATAGCCACATGTTGAGAAGAAAACAATACTTCAATGTAGTAGTACTTAAATGTACTAGTGTCAGGTCTGACAAAATCCAGGTACGTCAGTAGCACGCTGTATCTACCTTGCGGATAAGTGCATTATGGTCTCCCAGACTCCTAATATATTAAAGTGTTGATGAAATATTTAGGTGTTATTGTGCCAAGTTTGATTTGTGGATGGTAAAGAGAAGCCGGCTATAGTGGGCACAAACAGCTCTAAGAAGAAATGTGTATATTGAGTTCACAACAGGAACAATGCTCATTGCCAGTCCTTGAATATCTTGGGAAGAAAATAAATTACTTTGAGTGGCTCACACTAATTAGGCCTTATTGAAACCATATTATGAGAGGTCCCCTGGCGTAAACAATTCAGTTTCTTTCATTTGAAAGTCTATCGCAATTAATACAAATGCTTCACAACTTGAGGAGTTGTTTACTGTATGACGGCAAAATACACACAATACAAATGCCTTCACAACTTGATATGTTGTGTGCTATTTGATGAAAAACTTGTAAACTTTCTTGCATAAATCCAGTAGTGAATATTGAAATATTGGTTACATAAAGGATTTACTGTTAACCCGTGTATTGTAGCAAAGCCCCTTGTGTCTGCGATAGGGTGGCAAAGACAGCAAGCCATATATCTTTAGTGATAATAACGTTAACAGACTGTGTGTGCAGTTACACATATGAATGTAACCATTACGTAGCAGAGCGGCCATCCTATGCGAGAATCGGCAACTTTTGTTTCCATTGTAATCTTTTGAATAAGTTGAAAAAACCAACTGAGGGTCACATTTAGGCATTGATAAGACATATCACTTTCTATGTTAAGCGGTTGTTATTTAAGATTAATATACATGACAATGAAAAATAGAAAAAGGCTAACACACGATAAGAAGGACAAGTTTTGGTTGAACAAAAATTTTGAATTGTTCTTGGACCAGAAACGTCAGCATGAGGCTTTCAATTAGCCAGAATTTTTTAAGAAATGTGAGCGGCGTTTACTGCTTCGTAAAAATGTGAAATTTTGATTCACCAATCTCGGAAGAGCATTAAAATACAAAATCTTTGGAACTTTGATGTATTTAAGCACAGGCTCGGAGCGTGCTAAACGTGGCAAGTCAAGTCACAGCTCCACAATGTTACAGAATTCTTCACTGAACGTTGGCGTGAAGCATCGAGTTTCCATTTGTTTTTCCTGTCTCTAGAAGGATTTTTTTTCAAGGTTTCAATGAGCCTAATTGAATTCCTAGCATTCCTATTGCTCTGGCGGTGGTCACTTCTGACGGACAGAATTTTTTAGGTTCCAGTTCTTTTAGTTCGAAACCTTGGCTGGGAGCCGAGACAGAACTACGAGCATTGAGTAGAGTGACAAGCTGAGAAGCTGTGAGACTTTTGGAATCAAATAAATTTATTGGATTTGTATGAACTTAACCCAAAGATGGTGTGAGATTGATTACAGTGAGGTGTTTTGGAAAGAGATTTTATGAACTCAAGGTAAAGCAATAATGTATTGTTTGCATGGTGAGCCCACAACAAACCAGTAATCTATGTTAAATCGTCACCTTGATCAAATTCAGTGAAGTTTCAACGGTGCCTGATGTTGAAAACACCTTTTTATATGGCTCATTGCTCAAGGACATGGAAATGACGGAGACATGTGCATTTTACAAGTGTTTCACTCTAGATATGGACAATCATCGATCAACTGACATTCTGCATAACCAGTTGATATGCACCTCTTAAAGTAGAACCAGTTGCTGGCATTGCAGTACCGTGGCTGGTGCAATGGACGAGTACACATTAGCTTGTCTAACGTGAGGCTGAGCAAAGCAGGCGTGATCATCAGTGACGCTTTAAGAAACAGCTTTTTGGAATACATTCCAATTTCTGGAGCTTTTTTCGATGCGCTAATATCCTTAAGTAAGGATAGCGCGATAATCTTGTCATTGAAATTTCAATTTCTGATCCTCCGTAAAGGATTTGCTATTATAGTCATCGAAGCAAATCGGTTTGAAAAAAGGAAATTAT
Source organism: Trinorchestia longiramus (assembly GCA_006783055.1). Lineage (NCBI taxonomy): Eukaryota > Metazoa > Arthropoda > Malacostraca > Amphipoda > Talitridae > Trinorchestia > Trinorchestia longiramus. Next base: position 48,620 of record VCRD01003851.1, read on the forward strand.
CTTGCTACACCCTGCATATGCGAGAAATGTAAATTGACCATCCGTTCACATTATTGAGATTAAAATTATACATCACGTTCTATATACTTCTCATAAATGATCTCGATAACTATCGAGCCTCTATTCAGGGTATCCCAATCTAAGCCGTTAAAATAATATTTATTACTTCTAGCTGCGATCACAAATTCGAAGCCATAAATACACCCCTCAGTGTTTCAGCACTCAGTAAATCTAGTTCTGCAGCGAGCTTTAGATTTATTGAGTTTACGGTGGTTTCCAAGAAGAATAGTTCATGAGAAGTTTGGATTCTTCAGTAAGATTACGACATTGGAATGGGAATAACGGAGCGATGGCTGCCTAGGAAGTAGTTTATTTTCTTCCTTTTCTACATTTGGAGCTCAGACGACGGCAATTTATTCAGATTGAAATGTCGGTCATGGGGAGCAAAGCTCGACCGAATAAAACGCTTCAGTGTGAAGTCATTTGGGACACCTCATTTCCAAGGCATTAAGAGTTCTTCAGTTAGATGAATATTTAGGGTAATTTAACAATGCATTACGTAACTCCTATTCCTGATAAGTGTATATTCATAGCAATTTATTCACGTAAGCTGAAGCCTCTACCTATTTAGAGTTATCATCACATTCCAAAGGTAAAAAATCAACTTTATACTCGAATCATGTGATATCCGAGTAAGATGCTTGGCTCAGTGCAGTAATCACGGGCAATATTTTTAATAAGGAACACAATCATTGCCGCTACCAGGATTATGCTAACCTGATGCATCGTTCAGTGTGCCAATTTGTGGTGTACGGTAAAAGGTGGACGATATTCAGGCAACCGCCTGTGATGCACGCTGTCAAGACCAGCAGTTAACGTTCATACAAAGATTGTTCCTTGCCAAGTGTAACTGCGAAGTTTATTCCTAATGCACCAGAAATTAGGTATCAAATTATGTAAATCGTACAAAGTCATATGATGATTTTCGCCTAAATATAACGTGCATTAAATTAATTTGGCTTGCCGAATAAGGAAATGGAGCTGCTAGACAAGCTGTTATGTCTATTAGTAAAGCAACGGCTGATTTTTACTATTAGGGGAAAACTTTTATGTTAAAAGGTTTAAACTTACTATCCAATAAAAGCATATCCACTACTAATTAATGATGATATTTAAGTCTGGAGTCTTTTCGCCTTTGTTTCTGTTATTTTTTCTGAGTAAATATGTTTGACTGTTTGAGGCTGTTTTCGTCCAGCCAGTACGAGGTTGTTCTCACCTAGAAAACGCTCTCTGCCCCGTTGTTGTCCAGGGCTTCATTGAGCTGCGCCCACGCGGACCTATCATCAAACAGTAGCTCAGCCTAACTGCTGACTCTCTACTGCTGATGAATCTCTGTAGAAAATCTCTTGAGATGCTGCGATGATGCACCAAGATGCCATGACACGATGTGATGATGGATCAAGATGCCGTGACATGATGTGATGATGCACCAAGATGCCGTGACATGATGTGATGATGGATCAAGATGCCGTGACATGATGTGATGATGCACTAAGATGCCGTGACATGATGTGGTGATGCACCAAGATGCCGTGACATGATGTGGTGATGCACCAAGATGCCGTGACATGATGTGGTGATGCACCAAGATGCCGTGGCATGATGTGGTGATGCACCAAGATGCCGTGACATGATGTGGTGATGCACCAAGATGCCGTGACATGATGTGGTGATGCACCAAGATGCCGTGACATGATGTGGGATGAAATTATCTGCTCAACTAGAAGTTGCATGAGTGACTTCATGTCGAATAATAAAAACAATTCTAGAAAAATTTTTGCCATGCTTGCCTGTACATACGACTCGTTGCCCTAAAAAATACCCAGCTATTGAATCTATTCCCTGACACGCGAATGAATTTCCACTATGTCGTTCTCAATAACAGCCTTAAAAATACTCAGAGCAAAAATAAAAAAGAAAAAAAGAAAGAAAGAAAGAAAGATGCCCCCTTCATTCTCATGAGCTGGAATTTTTTTAGCTCTTTCTTTTTAAAAAATACAAGTGTTGGAGTTATCGTCTAACGTTGCAAGATTTCCCTTAGCGAGTCTAGACTTTATACAGAAACCTTCCTACAGTGATGAACGAGGAGCCATTTGAAGCAATGTAATATACTGGAGTAGCAGCCTAGTCTTCAGTTGTAAAGTTTATTTTTAAATTATTCCTACATTCTGATGAGAGAGAATAAATTGTGAAGCATATTCTTGCTCGTCTTTTATTATTTATTCCTCTGCATTGGTATATGTACTCGTATATATTCATGGGCATGTAAACATGCGGTAGGAATATCCAGTTCTTTTTCAGCAAAGCTCAACCATTGAATATTAAATTCATCCTGCAAATCACATTTTTCATAAATCCTTGGAAAAATTAGTCTCTACAGTCTTTAAAACAAATTGGTATGCATAGTCTTTACAATAAATTGGTCTCCATAGTCTATAACAAATTGGTTTGCATAGTTTCTACAAGAAAATTGGTCTCTATACTTTTGAGATAAAAACAGAATCAACACAAGTGCTTCAGTTCCCCTCTCAAGTTTCTATGCGCGCCAGGAAATCCTGCAATATTCTACACAAAGTTCCAATCCAAGGAGAAAATTTTTAAAACTTAAATTGTTTTGGAGCTGATGGGATAAGAAATCAGAATTCCATCAGTTCTTTTTGCGACGGAGTTGCAAGATGTCGAATTTTTCAGAACATGTCATGTTTTACGCACAATGCCAGTTCAAAAATAAATCTAAAGTGAAGGGACTGATTCACTCGAAAGAAAAGGAATGTAGTTTGACGAGTCTCCATTTCACACAATTGTTGACTGTTTTGTTGAATATGTAGCGAGTGCTTCAAAATACAATGGTGTACTGCGACTTCCAGTGATGATTGTCTAGCGTGGCGAACGCTACTTATCAAAATGCATCTTCTAAACAGTTCTACTTGAGTAGGAAAATTGCTACGGTGATTCCGAATAGTTGTTAAACTAGGAAAAAAAACAGAAACGTAATTTATTTGTTCAAATATCAGAGATCGGCCTAACACATGCGTGAAAAGCTTCTAGCATGCGCTGCTCACCAGATTATTATCTTTCAGGGGGAATGGTTAAGGATAGAATAGAATAAAATTTGGCAACAGGAATATGCCAAGTGGTTCATTGTTTGGCTGCTACCCAAGTCCCATGCTAAAATAAGGCATAAATCATGGACAAACACCTCAATCACGCGCATGTACCTCAGCCACACACAGACATCAGGAGTAAAGTAAAATAGGAGGAGGAAGAGTAACAGTCATTCTCAGTCAAAAAATTCAGCGTTTAATAAAAAAAGGGAAATTCTGTGCTTGTTTTTGTATGATGTAAATTATCTACCCGAACTAATACAAGTTTGCCTCACTTACCTGCCCTGTTTCAACCTTAAAACAACAGCCAAAAATCAACCAGTTAAAATTCCAGGCGGCTTAAATTAAATTTTTGCCCCCTTATGAGCGCATGCAGTCTTTCTAGACGTAAGTGTTCACCACCACACCAAATTCGTGCGAGTTTTTATTTAATGCAGCTACAGCAACGTCCATTTAGTTTGCGTTAGTTATTTAATTGTGGTTCCAAGTTCCAGTTATTCTACGAATTCTAAGGTCAATATTCCAAAGATTCCTCAACAGGAATGCGAGAATTACACCATCGAAATAGCACGCAAGGAAGTAATGTTGTTTGGAATGCAGTCCTTAACCAAGAGAAATTCTGCTATTTAGATTACCCTGGGTTTTCCAGAGGACGACTTCGAGTGCCATAAGAAACCAAATGGAATTACTCACATCACGAGTGTCACTGTTCATGCAAATAGGCTTCAAAGGTTTCCGGAATTTGATGAAGCATTGAGAATCAGCCTGTATTAACTCTGTCATAAAATTAGCCCTTATTTCTGTATCCTACGGTATTGTGCACGGATATCTACAGAAATGTCAGTTAGCCAGTAGCGAAGTAGGAATGAGAATGAAGGAGCTTCAATACCATTAACAGAAGTCTGGACCTTACACTTTTAATTCCCTACATTCCTGTTTCAGTTTTGTAGCCAAACTTACCCGGGCGAGGGCGTGATTGGAATGGTTATGGCATGTTTTATTGAGGCTAGCGATGAGCTCTGTTGGCCCTGACATAGTTCCCATACCACGGCTCCGAGACTCAGTTACTTGATAATGAAGAGCCTCGATTTTATGAAGCCCAGTCTCTTTTTCTTTGCCATTTTGTAGTTGCTGGCGATGATAAGTAACTTTGCCACAGTGTGATGCAAATATTTTGGAGCTTTTCCAGTAAGAAGGCGCTACATCATTTTCCATTAGCATTGAAAAAGTCGTCGAAAGAAAGTTTAGTTTTATTCATCGGTTGAAATTCGCGCGTGCTCTAACCCATGCTAGTCAACACACTCGCATAAACATTCCTAAATTTACTGGTTATTGAAGTAGTGATTTAAGGGGAAAGAGGTATGAAAAATGTTCCCCATTCATCAAAGAATTGCAGTGCTGTTTAACATAGTTTTTTAACATGATACAAAAATTGTAGTTAATTATGACATGGTTTGTGTTTACATAAAAATTATAAATTGACATTTTGAACTTTATCTAACACGCAGTAGTCAAAAATTGATGGAAGCTCAGTGTCACGCAATAAAAGAAAATATTAAAAACGTTTCAATCAATAGGGAGATACATGGAAGTTAAGATGAACATCTTACTGCTGACTACTTAACACATTTGTTACCAGTGATGAGTTGTCTTTCAGTCGGCAATTGTAATTTATAAAAAGTTAAAAATTTTTGTTTTTGTTTTATTACAAATTGAAAAAGTTTGGTTTAAGTAAAAATCTTCGTAGTTTAGTATTTCATATTACTCATTAGAGAAATGAAGTGAAACAACATTGGCAAGGAAAAGCAGAATATGCCAATCGTCATTGAAAGGGAACGTGTCAAATATTTAACTACTTTCTGACTGACTACTGACTACCTACAGTACTTCATGAACTAAGAAATCAATTTTAATATAGATTTACGACACGAAAGATTTGAAAATAATGTAAATTTTTTACATCGAGACAGTCCTTCAATGAATATTTATTTTTTATGCATTCAAATTGAACATAAAAGATTATTCTAATATTCCACTGCCCCCTACAGGAAAGTAATTGCTTTGTTTCAAAAAATTTATACATTCAGCAGAATAGGGTCAGATCCCAAACTCAGGACGTGAGCGAACAGTTTTACCATACTGACATAATACTGTTACTGTTTACCATACTGACATAATACTGTTACTGTTTACCATACTGACATAATACTGTTACTGTTTACCATACTGACATAATACTGTTACAGTTTTACCATACTGACATAATACTGTTACTGTTTACCATACTGACATAATACTGTTACTGTTTACCATACTGACATAATACTGTTACCGTTTACCATACTGACATAATACTGTTAC